>ML819274.1:179201-223371 GCA_009831015.1 Picea engelmannii
ATATAGGAGAATATTGATTAGTTACTTGGATAGGGAATGATCCCAAGATATCTGGAAAGTCAGTATTTTGCCAACCATTCGAACTCCAGCTCACCCTTCTAGAAGATTCCTTCTAGAAGGATCGAGAACTTATTCATTTTCTTCCTTTAGAAACATGTCCACACCCTAACCATTGACACAGTGCGGAAATTCCGTAGTCAAACTGAATGCAACATGCGGGAATTAAGGATTCTCGCAGGAGAGTATATATGCAGCCTGCGAACTATTTTCAAAATATGATTTTGAGAAAATGACAAGTGTAACCTTCTTCAGGAAAATGTTCTTAATGAAGAGTTTGATCTTCCATCATCATGACATAATCATAATATCATCTTGATAACCGAAAATGTGGATAACAACTTCTATGAATTTGTGAATGAACTCTCTAAAGGTTGCTATCACAATCCTAGAGAAAATTGCAGGGGTGTTCTTTAAACCAAATGGCATCACATTGTATGAAAAAGATCCCCATTCGGTAATGAAAGTGGTTTTTCTCTTGTCTTCTTCAACAATCCTAACTTCATGGTATCCTGAAAATATGTCTGTAAATGAGTAAGCTTCCTTCCCCGCAACCTGTTCTAGGACCTCATCAGTGAAGGGTGTCGGGAATGGATCATGCAAACAGACAGAGTTGAGGATTTTGTAGTCCACACAGACTCTAATATCCTTAGTGTCTTTCTTCCTTTGAATGACTATCGGGCTAATCCATTCTTCTTGTCCTACTGGAAAAATGAGACCTGCTTCTAACATCTTATCAATCTCCTTCTTAACTTTCTCTTTTACTCTCGGGTTAAGACGGTATGGCCTATTTCTGACAGGCTTGGATCTTAGTTTTAACTCAATCTTCATTTCTCCCATAACTCCTTTGATTCCCTTCAATTCTGAAAAAGTCTTTGGGAACAAATCCTCATATTCTTGCAGTAAACTCTGTATTTCCTGACTGGTTTTCTCATCCCAGTAATCTCCCACCAAATATATCTTGGTTTTCTCTTCGCTCCCTATGTTGAGTCTCTGCAATTTCAATGGGTGATTGTAGGAACTATCGGTCTGGCTGGCTATAGTGTTTTCGATTTCTCTATTCCCCTCAGTCTCTTTGATGGCTAGGTTTCTCAGTTCTTCTAATTCATCTAGGATTTTTGAATCTTTGCTAATCTAATATAATTCTATAGGATTTTCAGTCAAGGGTAAGTGGAGTTTAGTCTGAAGTTCTTGGATATGCTTGGGACACACTACAAAGTCTGATCTCTTATCACTATTGGTTGTAAAAATAAGTTCTTTAACCTTTTGCAGGACTAGTTCACGCTCAGGGTACTTACTTGTGAATGAGAAGTCCTTGAAAAATTGAGTTGTCAGTGTCTGCCAATCGTTGTTCTGACGTCTGGTTTCCTCATGTATAAATCAAGATTTCAAGATTGGACCTAGAGAATGGGGGAATACCTGAACCTAGAAGTGAGAGGGTATCTCCGCAGCCTGCCACTATGTCACACATTGTTCAATGTGTATTCTAGGGTCCGATTCTCCACTAAACGGTTGCGCAACTTGGAGATTCATTTGCATTTCTGATTCCATCTACTCCCTATTCCAAAACCTATACTTGAGAGCTTGCTTCACTTCATCCCAAGTTTTGAGTATGGATTTATGAGTATCCCACCATCTAGCGGGGGTGTTCTAGAAAGCTATATCTAGTACCGAGATTCTTTGATCTTCTCCCACAGTTTCTTCCATATTCTGCAAAAAGTTTTCTAGATTTGAGGTATCGTCGTACACTGGGTGTTCTATGAATTTGGTCCCAACCCATATAGTCAGTCTGACATTTGAACATCTTCTTGATAATATTTCATGCAAGCCTTGTTTCCAACTATCAAAACCCAGTTTTGAATCTTCATCTTTTGACTGTATGCCTCTCCAGCTTACTGATCCATCCGTAGTAGGTTTGATATAATTGTCCCATCATTTACAATGTACAACTGGTCTAGGTCTTCTCCTTCCATATTATTGTCTGTTATTTATGTGTACCTGGGTCCTACATATGGATCCAAAGGTTGGACTACCTTGATTCCCTAAGATTGAAAAGTCATGGTGTCCTTCTTTAAGTCAATTACTGCATAATTATCTTAGGCCCAATTGATGCCAAGTAGCACAAGGTAGGGGTCCTTATCTCCCATGATCTCAATGACTTCAAGGTTAGCCATTGTTTTTACTCTTGCTACATCGATTTCCACATTCTCCAGTCTTCCTATGGGAAAGATACAATATTGGTTTTCCATTCTTAATTGAATTGGGGAATATGTTAGTCTCGGTTTTCCTAAGGCTTCCCAAGTCTTCTTGGGAATAATGTTCACATCTGACCCTAGGTCCAACATGATGTCCTTAATTTCAAAGTCATGTAACTGGGCTACCAGTCAAAATTCTTTTTTGGTTCTTACTTTTCTTCGTTGCACTCTCTAAGTACTCTTCTCAGGAAGGTGAGCCTGTATCCTTGCTTCTGAGGTTTCTTCATTCCCTAAGACTAGGTACAATGTATTGCACAACTTTTCTGTCAGTTAATCATTCCCCAGAATGTCAGAGAATAACTGAAACCAGAGGTCAATTGCGTTTTGAGGTTTCTCAAGCTGTCTTGGTATACCTATAGGGTTTCTGGGTGCAGGGGGTTAAGCAGGGGCTTGNGGTTCTCTCATATTTCATGATTAGGGATATTATGGAATACTTCTATGGTGTCTTCAAAGAACAATTTTTTCTTTAGGGGGTCATACCTGTCTCCCTTAGGTGTTGCTTTCTGAATTTGGGCTAGAGTATCAGCATCAGCTCCAGTCTTCGCTCCTCCTCTAATGGTGATATTAAGGTTTGTTAATTGTCCCTTATAAATCCTCTTGATCTATGAGCTGATAAGGTTAGTTCGTCTTTTCCATACTTTGTCTTCCCACTTTGCAATTAGCTCTGGGTAGTCTTCAGTTGCGTGTTCATTGTTTCTATAGTGAGAGCACCATGGCTACCTTAGATGAGGTCAATCTCTCACCAAGTGACCTTGTTCATCACAGTTATAAAATATGCTTGGTCCTCTTCCCCCAGTTCTTCCTCCTCTGAAATCTCCTCTAGATCCACCTCCTCACCCTCATCCTGGTCCTTGAGGGTTTTCATTCACCCTAAATGATGTTCGGTCTAGCCTGTTCGCAAGTGCGTCCAACGCTCTACATTGATTGGTAGTATGTGTGGTGGATGCGCAGAACTCTCAGTGTACTGTGTTTTGTACTGTTGAATATTTCTGGATGATGGGGCAATATCTTGGTCCATGCCCTTGGATTCAGTAGATCTCACAATATTTGATTGTCGGTGCTGCTTGGCCTCCTAAGAAAGTGTGATATGGGGTGGGGTGATGAAATGATGAGTTCGTCGATACTTGCGCAACTCCTCCCATGGGTCCTGGTGAGGTTACCATCATATTCTGAGGAGGTCCTAGTCCCCTCACTCATGGACATTCATTCACCAAATGAACTTTCGTATAACATCCAGTGCACCAAACCTATGGTCGTCCTGGTCTGGGTATCGTCAACTCTTGAATATTTTTTGTAAGTGTTGATATCTTCCCTTGTAGTTGCACCAGATTCACATCTACTGGGGGTCAGGTTACTCTCAAGCTCCCAGGGTATCCTTCCATGGCTTTAATCTTCATCGATTGTTCTAAGGCATCTGTTAATGTGGTTATCCATTGTTGTGTTAGTTGAATCCAAGTCAGGGGCAGAAGCCCTTGAATGTACCACTCCCTTTGATGTTCTTCGTGGATTGGATGTGCCAACCTCCCTATGGCATCTTTGAACTTCTAGTTGTACTCCTAGGTTGATTCACCTTCTCTCTGTTGGATCTGTCACAACTCAAATAGAGCCTATTTTTCAGACTGAGGTAGTTTGAACTCTGCTATGAACCTCGTTTTTACTTGGTCAAGTGTGAACGCTTGACCTTGCATCCCTTGCACTCCTGGTTCAATGATATTCATGTACCACTTGAGAGCGCAACCTCTCAATGTAGTCTGTAACTCGACCAACTTGTTTTCATCCAGAGTCCCTATGGATCTCCAAATGGCTTTGCACAAGAACCAGTGTTGCTCAACATCTTCATCTCCTTTACCCCGAAATTATGGGTATCGGGCAATCGAGCCTCCCACCTGGCTGGCCATTGTTGATCTTGTTGTTCATATCAATGTGAAACCTAACAGTCATTCTTGCAATCTACCAGGGGATCTCAATATCCTCCCTGTACTTTCACTTCCTGTTTGTGACTGATTAACTAATTGCACTGGAATAGAACTAGCATGATAAGGTAGTATCAAACTTACTGCTTGTATAGAAGGAACTTGGGGTATGGGTGATTTGGGGCTGGAACCACTAGCTTCAGGGTGGTTTTCTTTGATCTGGGGGGTCTCGTTAGCTTCCATTGGGATGATATCTTTGACCGAATTCCTGATCTCTCCTATTATCAGGGCTGAATCTTCTCTTTCTCCTCCAAGATTCATGTCAGCTTCCTCCTCTCTTACATCCACACTTTCTCCTTCTCGTCCTACCTCCTAGGGAATTCTTTCTCTCCTTGGTTCTCTCTCATTTAATCTTTGACTGGCCAATCGTTCCTGTCTTCTCATCTTATGCATTTCTTCCATTTGTCTTTCCTCTACTTCTTCCGATCCTCCTTTCCTCAACTTTTCAGACTGTCTTGCAGCTTTCTTGATCTTGCCACACCACCACTTCTCAACTATGGCATCTCTCTTCAAGGATCACTCATCTCTTGAATCCATTTCTTGTTGTTTCTCCCCCATTTGTCAAATAAACCTTCCCCTTTCTCACGCCATGACTCTCACCCCGTCTCGCCCAACCCCAAGAGAGGGTGTTTACGCTTACATCTTGGTCAGGGACATAATTAACATCCCTTCCTCCACCAAGAAAACCTTAATCCACAGGGGGATTTCTCTTAACATTATTCCCCTTGCACCTTTCTTGAAAATTTCCTCTACCCGCGAGAAATACTAGTGGTTCTCAGTGGAAAATTCGATTATATATCCCTCTAGCATGGTGCTAACCCATAAATCCACAACTCATGTGATTGGGCAATCCATCCTCTGGAGTGCAGCTAACTTGTCAGTATCCCACGCGCAGATCTTCTTGACCCGTCTCTGAAACTCTAGAGCTTCTCGGAGCCTCTTTATCTAGTGAAACAATTCTTCTGGGAATTTAACCCAGAAAATCTCGTATTGGTCGCTTGATATTTCTGAGTAAAAGATTGCTTCTCGAGTATTTCCCACTGATTTTCTTCTTAATTCTGCTTCTTTCCATATGAAGGCATCACAGTTCATTTCCCACCATTGATCGATGCCAGATCTATGGATTGGTGGTAGCATTCTTCCTATAGGTTCCCTTTTAACATAGGTCCTGACAACCAAACCATTTTGTTGGCATGAATTTGGTCAGGCCAGGGTCCTTCTCAGGTTACCAACAAAAGAAACTGTGTAGTATAGAGCATTGTCATTTTCATCTCCTCTAGAGAGAAGAAGTCTCACCTGAAGTGCTGCTGGTATAGATAGATAGGTTAGGGTAGGAAGAAGACTAAAGATGACCCATAGGGCATTCAAAACTCATTCATGTGTATTAATAGTGTTGTACCTAGGTGGAAGTGATGGACTTGATCTAAACGACAATGGCATCCCAATAGGAGCTTGAGTTATGAACGAACTTCTGACAAAAACATGTGTAACTTATGGGACTGCGATAGAGCTAGTGAGCTGGAGGGGAAGAATTGTATGAGAGCCAACCAACAACTAGTCTGAAACCATGACAACATTATTGGATGTTCTATTAAAATGATCTAAAGGTATTTTATAATAAGTGGAAGTCACAGGTGTATGTGATGACATAGTTTGATTTGGGCTCATTCCTAATTTATCAAAAATATTGTGTCCCGAGGAGGTCCTCCAAAAAGAACGGATGGGGACTGATCTAGGATTAAAAATTCTAGCAGTATGAACCATAGTTCTAAATGATTCACTTTGAAAGGGTGGATCGTCTACACCAGACTCTACTTAAGGTCCAGTAGGTATTCTAGTATATTCTTTATCAACAACGTCTCTCAACGAGTTTATTCGGAGAAAAAGTGGATCTTGTGTAACACTCAATAACGGATTTACGGGAAGTGTTGATTCTACCAATGGATTAGAACTTCCAATCTCATAGGATGCATCGTTATTGACTGATCCTTCAAGAGAAGGACCCTCTGGTGAATTAGGAAGCAAAGGAGCATATTCTTTTAGCTCTTCCGAAGGTAACCTTTGCATCCTACATGAAAGGAAAGGGCCGATGTTGGCCGCACCAAAGAAAGAATGAAAGAATTCTATGGCCAACTAGAGAAACAAACAACACTCACTAATAAAATCTAGATATCAAACACACAAACAAAACTTTTTATTTTGAAGTCACTAATTGGTGATGAAATCCAACGTCGTGAAATAAAACAAGAAGGGGTTGGGATAAAGTGGGGGGGGAATTTATGTTGACGACCTGCTTAACGGACTTACACCCTGGTGCAAGCTCCCACACATAATCATGGATATACCCTCCAAGAAGCCTGAGTGAGTTTGGAAAACGTTGATTTCAGGTACCGTAAATACTTTCCCTTCCATAGTCACCTCATCTAAAGACTCTAAATATATATGCCACTAAGGTTACCAATTACTACAATGATTCTTGGGGAAGCAATCGATAGTCTGATCCATGCTCAAGGGCAGGGTATCTAAGCTCAAAATATCCTTGAGAAGGTCTACACAATATTTTATTCTCAAGTGGCTTCCAATAATATGCACAATATCTACACTAAGACCAACAAAGTAGGGTGAGTAACTTTGTCAGCCCTAATGCGACTTCGTGATTGAACCTTGTGTTAGAAGGGATTCCCAGGACAAAATGTAGAAAGTGTATTTAAACTCTCCCTATCACAAGATACTATTGTTTGTTTTGATTCTTTTGAGAGTGTGCCTCACAACCTATTCCAAAGCGCTATCCTAGCTAATGTTGGTGTATAAAAGTTCTAGAAAATAAAATTTGCTAGGTAGATTTTAAAATTATGCTGAATTTTAATGGTTGTTGCTTACTCAAAAAAGGAAACAGAGATGAAAATGATGACTTATTTGACCTTGACCCAACAAAATGAAAAGAGAGATGAGATTCAATATTTCTATTTGATGAACTCTAATTACACAAGGGAGAAGGTTTCTCTTTCCATAATACAAAAAGTTAGAAAGCACAATTCCTGAATCTTTGAATGATATTGATTCCAAACAATCAAAGCTACTAAATTTTCCAATTTTCTCTTTTTCAACAAATATTTGAATGCAAAAAAATTCTTGTAAAGACTATTAATAGAATAATAAACTTCAGTCCTTTCATTTTCAAATCAAAAGAGAGATGTAATCCAAAAAAAAAAGTTGTCCCAAAAGATCAATGCACTCACAACACTATTTCCCAAACTAAACTCAAAATGAAAGAAAAAATGAAAAGATAAGAAAATTTATTTGTCTAAAGAAAACAAAAATTGTTTTCCAATCAACAACAATCCAAAACTTTAAAAAAAATCAATCCAAAACTTAAAAAGATCAATAACAACTTATCTAGCAAGCACTAAGGGATAAAGCCTTGAGATTATACCCTTGCAATAAGAAGTAAAAGATAAAACTTATAAATCTTATGAAAAAGACTCTCAATACTTGAGAAACAATCAAATTTAGGATAAAAGATGCAAACCAATCATTCACCAAGACTAAAAGTTCACCCCAAGAAGCAAAGAAAAATCTGGGCAAGAATAAAAAGTTGACTCTCACTCCAAAAATTTCTACAAGAATCATCGCAGGCTGCAGAAGAGCACAGTGCAATGATGAAGGATCATCGCAGGCTGAAGGAAAAAAAAACTGCAACGTCATCACTCTAGTTCACATAAGCAGGGTACGATGATGACTGAACATAAGGAAAAATTATAAAGAGGACAAAGTTTCTCAATGAACTTTCAGAACCAGGGAGTCAATATGGATCACCCAAAGACTCGGAGAATGAAATTGACCAAAAGAAAGAAAGCTAAAAGAAAAAAGGAAGCAAAAAACCAAAAGAGGACGTTCCCCAGTATGGTCTCCAATTTTGTTATCGAAAAAATTAGTAAGTGTGGACACAAACTAATCTCCCTAGTTTCAACTGGAAACTAGAACAAAAAAAGGTAGAATACAAGGTTCTCCTTAGATTTCATCGTAATATAAACTAGTTTAGAGAGGGGCAAATGACATACCTTTTAAACGACGTTTGATCCTCACTAGTGTCGTCCTTTTTTCTCCATATTTGGATTTTTGGAATGGTGAACCTGTTAAGAAGCACAAACCAACAAAGAGAGAGAACAACAATATATATATTCCAATGAATTCTATTTATAATATCAAGGAGTTATAAAATAAAAGTAGAGACGCCTTTATAGGGAAGAAATGTATTACTGCATTATATTAAATGAAAGTGGAGAATACAACCCATGCCTTGATTTTGCAAGGTCCCTTCCAATAGCCATTTTCTTCAAAACACACACCTTTGCTCCAATTCTTTTGATGAAGAGAATTCACAACCTGACTTGGAGAGATAAAGAAAAGTTATCTCAAGTATAATCTACAATAGAATTATTCATGCATAAGCAAGCCTAGCCTTTCCCATGAGATATCCCTCTTTATATAGGGTGAAAGAGGGATGGATGAGGAGATTAGGATGATCCCACTAAATCAGAGAAACGAGTAAGATCCAAACCGATCAGAGGCCACCTCATCTTCTAGAAGATTCCCTTCTAGAACCTTCGTGGATTTCACTTTTTCTCTTGTTTGAGGATCATCGCACACCATGCAGAGGCAGCCTACGGAGATGTTGCAGTCTAGTTTTGGTGCATCATGCGATGATCAAGCATCATCACACCCCAAGCATAGAGAAGGATGTGATGATTTCCTTTGATATGTTTTTTAAGGAAGAAAAGATAATCCACTTTTCTCATGGATAAAGTCTCATTTAGTATCTTTAGGGAACATGGAAGTGAGTTATGCACATATCATCAGTTTATCACAGGGGTGACCAAACTAATGTGTAACAACAGAGGGATGAAATGATGGAGAATTTTTCCCATGTCCTTCAAAGTCTTCTGATAGCAGCATGCACATCTTCATCAAGTGGCCACTTTGGAAGCATCTCTCCTTTCAAGGTATAGATTAATTTTGATATTCCTGTATTCGAAGGTCAGATAGATGTGGATGCCCTAGAAAAATGGTTAATACACTAGAAGGTTATTTCTCATTTCATAATTTTTATGACAGGGAAAATATCACCTTCACACTCCTTAAGGCTCTCCCCCATGTCAAACATTGGTGGGAAACTTACTGGGAGCAAAGTTCCACACAGGAGTTTGGAATACATGGGACCGAGCCCACTTGGGGATTTTTTTTTTTATGTGGTCAAGGAACAATATTACCCTATTAGCAACTATGAAGACCAGTAGCATATTGAATTGCTTTACCACCTACTATTAGAGCACATAATGTATTCTATATGTCTTAAATAAATATGTACATTATTATAATAATGTTATTCATTGGACTGTAATATTGGTGGAACGGGAGGGAGAATTCCAGCCAGAACCCCAATGCATCCTGGAAAGGAAAGAAATAATGCTCTGTAACTAATCCATCATGTAGTTCAAGGTGTAATGGAAGAACTTTGGAGCAGATTAAGCTACATGGGAGCTAGAATATGCCCTAAGAATGTCATACCCATTTTTGTTTACTATATAATTTTTTATACATGGTGTTTTAAACATCGAGGTTGTTTTTTATTTAAGGGGGGAGGGGGGATGTAATACCTTACTTTCCCCTAAGACTATAATTATGCACAAACTTCATATGTTAATTTTATGAGGAATGTAATTGTGTTTTGATTTAATATAAACAACAAACCACTAACTGAGAAGGAACAGCCTTGATAGTACTATCTGTTATCACTCCAAGAAACTCCTTAGGGTTGTAGGCTAAGAATGCTTGGTAACTTAAGAATAATGTGTAGGTATGTGGATCAATGGGATAACTGGGAAGGATTAATAAAAGGACAACTTATCATGCATTTGAATGAGACAGTGATTTTAGAAATCAATAATCAGACAACAAAGTTAAATAGGGGATGAAGAAAACTAGTTTAGATAACCAAATACAACAACGTGCAAGGTCATACAAGACAACAAGAAGTTCTTTAATTCAAGTTCATGAGCTTCATAAGAAGATGAAAGTTCTTAGAAGATGAGCTAAACTGAAATAAAGTGCAGATTAATGAAATATATGAAAGAATCTGACATTGAAAACAAAAGAGGAATGTGATTCTATTATCAAAATAAAAAGTCTTAGTATAATAGCCCAAATGTATCCAGGATTGACCCCCCCTAGACTCTTAGAAAATCTAGGCATTTATAGCCTTTTACAATCATTTTTCAGATCCTAAAACAATGGATCTGATATTCTAAAAATAGAAAGTCAAAAGTGATTTACAAAAGATAAGGAGAGATCCTGAAGATGAGGTCAATCCATATCTAAGAGTAGTAGATTTCATGAAGTGCAGTTTTAGCCTCCCAAGGCTATTTTATTTGGTCCTCCAAAGATAAAATTCGAATTGGATGATGTGTCATTTGATCCCTATCATTTTCCCTTGAAAATGACCAAATCTAGTCAAAAAATTCCCTTTTGACTTTCATCTCCAAGAATGGCCTTCAGATTTTGATTTCATAATTCATAACCAGTTTATTGAAGAAGATTTCATACCAATCAAAATCAAAAAATCCTGATCTAGGCAAGAATTCAGTTTTTTTGGCTGTGATAGGATTTGACCAGCCAATTTACCCAAAAATCTGCTCCTTAGCTGGTGAAAGGCAGAACTTTCACCAGCTATCTAGCAAAATTCAAGACGGGTTAGCTGGTGAAAGCGCAGATGTTTTAAAAATCAAATTGCTCAGTCATGGAGAGTTTTTTTTGCATGCTTGAATAGTCGATTGACATCTAAAAATCCTAATCTTTCCAATGGTGCTTTCAAGTCTTCATTTGGATCTCGTGAAGTTATTCAAATTATCTCTACAAGATTAGGCATCATTCTTTCAAAAATGCCAATGCATTTTTTATCGCTAACATCTGGCTCCAACTGGGATGGATACCTCCCTATGAAGTCTCCAAGAACCTGGAATACCTTGTGCCTTTAGTATTGGGCCATGGAGTCATTTATCCTTTTTATTCCCAGTAATGTTTATAACCTACATTTATGTCTTTGGCTATTTACAAGATCCCTTAAAATTATGTTTCTGAAAACTCTGCCACTTGTCTTCGGAGCTGCTGCCACTTGTCTTTTGCTCAATTGAAATCTGCATATTTTTCCCTCAATCTTGAACGAATTATATCACAAGCATCTTAAGGATTTAAATTTATCTTCAATTTGTTGCTTTCAAGACTCAAAGATATCACGTACCAGATATATCCTAGAAATGTGGAATTTCTAACCAAATGCCCAACTAGAAATTGTAAACTACTGTTACTGCTATCATAGTTAAAGTATGAGCCATTCCACATCTTCTCACACACAGTTTTTGCCTTCTGAAATTTAGCTCGAAAATGTTCTCCAGAAGCTTTATCACCAACTTCATCTGCCATGACAGCAGTTGCCTGAAGGGTTGCCACCCATAGTCTGCCAGAATAAGCACTAACATCTGAAATAGGCCATGCATCATATGTTTGATCTGGGAAACCTTCGTTTTCTATCATTCCATATTTGTCTTGGTCAAACTGATCCATGTAATCCATGACCATATAAATAGAGGGCCAAACAGAATGGGAAAATGATTTTTCACTAGTTGTAACCATGTCTCTGTAAACCTGTAGAACAAACTTGGGGTTGAGATCTTTCCATCTATAACTTTCTCCTCTATAGTGTCATTCTTTTCTCCATGCTTATCACCTCCTATTTTTGCATGTGATTTATCTTAGTTTTTACCACTTGAAGCATTACCAAAATGCACAACCATTTCACTTTGCTCTTCCATACTTTTTCCAGTTGGAAATTTCACAATATGATGACCATCAGTCGCAAGTCCACAAAATTCAATGTTTTCAACCAAGGAACTAGGCTTGGCCATGACCTCTAAATTTGCAAGAGAATGAGATATTTCACTTCCCACTAATGTATCTGTGCCATCTATTTCTTTATCAGGCATCAGTACAGTATAAGTGTAAACATCTGGCTCACAACCCATACCAATCATTCTATCGAAAACTTGGAAAGCAACATTGATCTTCCCTTATTTGCAGTATCTAGTGATGATAGTCATTTAAGTCACTTTATTAGTCACCAAACCTCCAACTTCAATTCTATTCAACAAACACACTGCCTCCTCCACTTTATTTTTCTTACAGAGTCCGTCTATAAATACAGTACAAGTATAAACATCAGGCTGCTGACCCATGTTAACCATTTTTCCCAACAACTCACAGGCTTCATTCAACCAGCCCTAGCTGTAGAACCCATGAATTAACCTTGTAAAAGTGACCACACAGGGAACAAGGACATTCACTATCATATAATCAATAAAACTAAAAGCCTCTGGAAGCACTTTTTTTTTTAGGCAAATGCTCCTGAATCAGAGCATCATATGTGGCAGAACCAGGCACCCAACCTTTCTGAATCACTTGAAAATAAAAAAAACATTATCCTACTGCAAATTCCCTTGTTTGCAGAAGCAAATGACCATGGAATCGAAAGTAGATGAATCTGGGGAAATACCTTTGCTTTCCATTTCTGAATAGAATTCATGAGCTTGACTGAACAGATTACAACTTACCAGTTTCCGAAGAAGGTAATTGTACTTGGGAAAATCAAGCATCAATCCATGGTGAGTAGCATAGCTTAAGGTGCTCAAGGCCTCTGCAATCATACCATATTTTTCATATCTCTAAAACATTTCGCTCATGACTCCCTGTGCTGCATCGATCATGTTTTTGGTCAGCAACAACTCTACAAGATGAAGCCAATGCTCTCTGTTTTCTTTGTCAACAACAACTCTACCATATGAAGGCAATGTTCTCTGTGTGGGACTTACAGACACTCTGTCTCCAATGGAGCTCTGCAATGAAAGTGATGTATAGTTGTGATTGAAGTCTACCGAATCTTCGTCGATGGCTAGAATGTTTCCACTTATGCCGCTTCTGCCATTCGATGATATAACCGCCCTGGATGATGAATTCGCCAAACTTCCGACCATTCTTTAGCCACCTTGAATGGATTTGGAATTTTGAAAATATGTTTTGAATGAGAAATTCATGGGCTATTTGAAGTGATAGAAATACTAGGACTTGATGCATAATTGGATGAGAATTAAAACACTCTCATAAACATTGATGATGTCATAGAATTCATGACCAATATCCTTATGATATGTATGTAATCTCCATTCAGTTATGAAATGATCCATTATGAAATTCTGCGTCATACCAAGAATTTATGATAACTGACATTTCAGACACTTGGATGATGTTCTACATCTATTCACCAACAATCTTGCAATACATAGAGGACATGACAGATCTTGATGATTAGCTTCAGAAGTCATCTTCTCCAAACACTCTAGATGGTAGACGTGCCCACAAGCTAGCACAGCGACAACAAAAAGATGATACTCTTGTGATAGAAGCTTTGAGCAAATGCCATAATTCTGAACCTCCACCTGGGAAGACGCAGAAGCATCATGTGCATTTTTGGCCCTGATCCTTTCCATGGCCAGAGAAACTCCATCCATGCTCTCTCTATCAGGAATCCACCCAAAATCAGAAGGACTTGTTGCATCACTCCAACAGAACCGCTCTCTTCTAGAGGAAGCTACGAGATCTGAAAATGTCTGTGTCGACCACCAATCAGGGACACCTCCATTTGAACCCACTGTTGAGTCACCATTACTACCAGCTAACTTGAAGGAGTGCCTTCCATCCAATGCTGATATTGAGCTATTTTTTAGTGAATTTAATGCATGGATCCAACAGAAGGGGAGAGCTCAACCATTGTGGCTCACGAAAGCTAGATGACAAGAGGCTTGAATCAACCGAGCCATTTCAAACTTGGAGCAGGCGCTTGGCTCTCCTTGAATACATGATGATTTTCAAGATGTTTCGACACATTCTCAACAGACAGTGAGGATCTCTGTCAGTTTACCTGTTTGAACAATTTGAAAAGGTCAAAAATCATCCAAAGGGTCACTTGTATTCTTACTTGTATGTTGATCAACAAAGTCCTCAACTCTTCAGTAGTTCGACCCACAACATGTTGATCCTTCAGGGGAAATCCACCTTTCGGTAAAGTTGCAGCCACACTGCCCATGAAAAAAAGATGAATTGGAGGACGCTTACTTAAAGGGGCATTACTCTTTTTTTTCCTAAATACTTCCCCAACCAGATCACTAAACAAATTGAGTACAACCCTTGAACTCAACCGCTCACAATCCCACTAGTGACCTACAATTTGTCACTGGCCTCAACATCCGGGTGTTCATTAGACACTTTTCTTCGATAGCTGAAAGCTTTGTTTGACTGATAGTCTTTCGTTTAATGTTGATCTTGAGTCCCAGAGATTCTCACTCTTTGTCAATAATTCCTCGAGGTGTGCATGCATAGGAAAGATATAGTCACTATAACAATTACCGAAGTTTCCTTTTGATGTTTACAACAGTAAGTGCTTTCACCAGCTTACTTGTTGCGGGGAATACACCTTAACCATTGAAACTTGAGGCTTTCACCAGCTAACTTCAACTTCACAACATACGTTAGCTGTTGAAAAGTTTTTTCACAAAAAATTGAAGAAATCTTTGGAGGATCAATTTATTTCTAAGATAAAATCTTAAATCCTATGTTTTGATACTTCTAAAATCAGGCGAGCTTATTATTCTGCCTACTCCTACTCTAACCACTGTATTGTTTCCAGGTCAGGTAAAATCATGCTTCCAATGAATCCATACAAGAATCTGAATAATTGGTAAAACTTCTGATCTGGAAATGATGAATGCTAGAAAACATAGAATAATGTTATACAATTTGAAAGTGCAGCATAACCAACCTTCGTTTGACAAGAGCAATTTGACATTTATGATGCTCGAATACTCCAGATAATCAACAAAAGGATCAATGACATTGTAAGAAAACACTTCTTCATGTTTCTTCGGTTGAACATCAGAGGATATCTACATACCCTCCTTCCAAGAATAGCTGCCACCCTCAACTGTGTGCAAATATGAACAGGGCTACAAACTAACTTCATTGATGATGATAAATTGTTTGTTGTTGTCTGCAGATCTATGTTCAAGTATGGTGCATGCAAACCGACTGATTTCTATAGATGACTTTTCAATGTCAGCTGCAGGAGTTTCAATATCTACTGAGGAAGTTTCCGGATGATAGTATTGTTCTTCATCAAATACAAGTAAGTCCAACACTCCCTTGTTTTGCATAGGAAAATGAACAATCTCCTGATCCTCCTCTTTTCTTTCAGGTGAAAATACACCATGAGAAACCTTTTTAAAAATTTGAGAACAATGCTCTTCTATAACTGATCCTTCATGCAAATCAAAGGCAAAAGGTGTGACAGAGACGTCTATGCAATTCTCATAATAATCATTTTAAAAAATAGAAGAAAGGACTACTTCCTGTTGAACTTGCTTCTCGGATTCACCACAACAATATTCAAAGATACTTTCAGCTAGAAATTCATCTTTACAAAACAAATGGAAAGCATAATGAAAACTTACTAATGAGTGAATGCTTGAAGCTGGAAGAGGCCTGCACCAATCAAGGGCTATCCCCTCTAATGAATACTTGAACAATTTAATCTTAATATCTTCATGTATGATCTAGAGCCGATGAATAAACTCATGAAAATCCAACAAGTGTTCAACTTGCACTACCCATTCTTCTCCTTGAAATCTAGGAAGATTGTTTTCCCATTTATCTCTACTAGGCACTAGATTAGGGAAACCAACGATACTTGAAAAATCACAGAATGCATACCTTTTTGCTAAGATCCTATTCATGTCATACCAGTGGAGTCACCAACAATTTTCTGAACAATGGAGTCGCCACTGAATTCATCCTTCATGGAGTCACCAAATATATGATTACAACCAAATAATGTGTCCAACCTTTGTCTATCATCAAAGATCAGATCTATGTTGTCTCCCAGGGAAGTTGAGCTTCAATCTCCTTTCCCCAGCAGCGGCGCCAATTTGTTATCACTCCAAGAAACTCCTTAGGGTTGTAGGCTAAGAATTCTTGGTAACTTAAGAATAATGTGTAGGTATGTGGATCAATGGGATAACTAGGAAGGATTAATAAAAGGACAACTTATCATGCATTCGAATGAGACAGTGCTTTTAGAAATCAATAATCAGACAACAAAGTTAAATAAGGGATGAAGAAAACTAGTCTAGATAACCAAATACAACAACGTGCAGGGTCATACAAGACATCAAGAAGTTCTTTAATTCAAGTTCATGAGCTTCATAAGAATATGAAAATTCTTAGAAGCTGAGCTAAACTGAAATAAAGTGCAGATTAATGAAATATATGAAAGAATCTGACATTGAAAACAAAAGAGGATTGTGATTCTATTATCAAAATAAGAAGTCTTAGTATAATAGCCCAAATGTATCCAGGATTGACCCCCCCTAGACTCTTAGAAAATCTAGGCATTTATAGCCTTTTACAATCAGTTTTCAGATCCTAAAACAATGGATCTAATATTTTAAAAATATAAAGTCAAAACTGATTTACAAAAGATAAGGAGAGATCCTCAAGATGAGGACAATCCATATCTAAGAGTAGTAGATTTGATGAAGTGCAGTTTTAGCCTCCCAAGGATGTTTGATTTGGTCCTCCAAAGATAAAATTTGAATTGTATGATGTGTCATTTGATCCCTATTATTTTTCCCTTGAAAATGACCAAATCTAATCAAAAAATTCCCTTTTGATTTTCATCTCCAAGAATGGCCTTCAGATTTTGATTTGATAATTCATAACCAGCTTATTGAAGAAGATTTCATAGTAATCAAAATCAAAAAATCCCGATCTGGGAAATAATTTGGTTTTTCTGTTCGTGACAGGATTTCACCAGCTAATTTACCCGAAAATCTGCTCCTTAGCTGGTGAAAGGCAGATCTTTCACCAGCTAACTAGCAAAATTCAAGACGGGTTAGCTGGTGAAAGCGCAGATTTTTTAAAAATCAAATTTCTCAGTCATGGAGAGTTTGTTTTGCATGATTGAATAGTCGATTGACATCTACAAATCCTAAGCTTTCCAATGGTACTTTAAAATCTTCATTTGGAGCTCAGGAAGTTAGTCAAATTTTCCCTAAAATATTAGGCATCGTTCTTTCAAAAATGCCAGTGCATTTTTTATCGCTAACACTATCCATGATACACCATAGAAAATTTATGAGGCAGAGGGACTGATGGAATGGTTGAGTGTAGTGGAGATAAAATGCATCAATGAAGAAAAAATTAAGTTTACACAACAATCTTGTTTATTCTGTAAACATAAATAACTACAACTACCACCATATCATGCATACATGAAACCACATGACCATTAAATAAGGTCACATAGGTTTTTGAGAAGATAATGAATATAGGAAGGTGATCCTTATAGAGAGAAAAGGATGACTAAAAAACTAACAGGAGATACCATGGAACCTCCCCTTCAAACTGGAAAAAGGGAAGACTGCAGGTTACATATGCAAGAATTCAAAGAGATCTCAAGGAGATAGAGAAGAAACCAGAAGAGGAAAACACGGTCAAAAAACAAGAAAATACACTAAACACAAAGAGAAGGTTCAGAGATGAGCAAGAGAGAGCATAGCTTATGGGTTTGAATGTGTTGGTTTAGGAAAATAAGGAAAAAAAGGATATTTATGGAAGAAAATAGGAATCTTTTCTAAGTTGTTTATGATCACCATAAACAAAGAAGACCCAGATTCCCCAACTAGAGAAATAGCGGGTTCCAACTTGGCCCTTACTGGAAAAAACATGGCACTGGTAAGGGGAGGTCATTGAGGGAATATTGAGTAGAGAATGGACCCCCTTGTGTAGAGGAAATCCAATTGAGAAACCACTTGATAAACCTGTAGAAACCTGAAGCTCAGTGGGAGGTGGAAACTTATACTATGTCAGAGGAGGAAGGAGAGTAACCTTCCTGGATCATCACAAACTCAGAACCCTACTGAGTAAAATTTCTTGGTAGTATCATGGCTTGACATGGGGATGGCGTGTTGTAGGAAGTGACTCTACAACAAGGAATAAATTTGGGAGGAAATATGTCCTTTCTTAGCCAGTTGAACTTGGAAACTTCCCTATCAAATAAGTGTTTATCTATATTGATGTTAACTATGAATGATATACCTAAATGCTTATGAATGGAATATTTGTATGAATGTGCATATGTCTGAATCTAAGTGAAATTATATGAACTTAATCCATGAATTTTAATTCCTATGAAATGATCTATGTTGAAATGTTTATTATTTCTTTGTAAATGACTAAGGGTGAACTACTACCTACTTGAATACTCTATATTTTCCCTGTGTGGAGAGCCTGCAAATCATGTGAGGTTTTAACCTTAAGTTTGGAAGCTTGTATTGACTAGGGAGTGGTTTTGAGTTCTTAAAAATTGGTATTGAACCATGTTGAGTCTGGAAAAGTGGCTAAGTCGTTAAAACATATTGTTATGACACCTTAAAACCCTGTGTTAGTCAGTGCAGAACAACAACCATTGATTTGAAGATATAGGGATCGTTAATAGTTGGGTTGTTCAGAGTGAGAGTGTCAGAAAGAAACCTCAAGGGTGATGGGAAAGGTTCTAAATGAGAGACTCTAAAATGAACCGCTCGGAGTGGTGTTTTCAGAAGGAAATATCATGTTTCATGAGAACACCTCCGAATGAGATGCTCCAAATTTGACCATGTGTGGACCTTAGATCTAGAAGTGAGTGAGATAAACCCTCAACTTTTGATCATTATGGGTCCCATGTAGCAATTCAAGAGGGAAGAGAGAGTGGGAGATAATTGGGGGAGACAGTGTGAAGACGTGTGTCAACAGTCGATTAGTCGACTGGATTGAGTGCGAGTCTAGCTGGATTAGAGTTGACTATGTTTCATAGTATGACTCCAAAGGATTCAGAGTACTCATCTTAGGCATTGAAGTGTGACTCCAATTGAGGGAATATCATGACTGTAGATCTGTGAATGAGGTAGAGGTGACGACAACCATCGATATGTCGTAGGTTTCACCTAAGCTAAGAGGTGAAGTTTTAAAACCATGGATGACGTGGCTTTCTAGTAAGGCATCCATGGTGTCCTTAGAGCAATGGATGTTAGCCCTTGAATGGTTGATGAGTTGAGTGGGATCCAGTTGGATAGGTAAACCTTAGGTTCCAAAATGATCTCAATTGTTCATTGGGAGACCATGACATGCATCTATGTTTTCCATCAAGGAGAAGGGAATATTCCTCGATACTTTGAGTTCGAAAAAATGAAACTGCTCAAACCATTTGAACTCTAAATGGATGACATCGAGAGGGAAAATTACTCAATACCATGTCCATCGTTGGATATATCTTGATGAGAAAAAGATGATGGAGTTGTGAAATATAATATTTGAGATAGTAGAGAAAAGTGATAATTCTAGTGCCCCATCCCTTAAAAGGACACTTAGGGGTTGGGTGTGTTACAACATTTTTGTAAGAATATGTTTGGTTTTATCGCATTGTGAAGTTACGATGGTAATATTGCATTGCGATGTTCATCATGGTTAACTTATGTCAAATTGCTACATTCTCAATTTTTGACCACGACCATGGTTGACTATTTTTTACCATGATTGACCATGACCATGAACATTGTTCACTGTGAATGGCCATGGTTGACCATGGTTATCCTTGACCATCTGGTTGGTTGACTATTTCAAGATGACTATGGTTAGATTTCTAACATTCTTCAATGGTTATTTCATACATATGTTTATAATGGTTGACTTATGTAAACCATGGTTATCTTTAGTTGGACATGGTTGAGTACATATATTCTTGACTATGGTTGTTTATGGTTGAATTTTATCACATTTAGTAAGGGTTATGTTGGATTGTGACATTGTTTTTTGTTCATTATAGTGAGACATTAGGTTATGTTCATCACACTACAATGTTGGTTTTTGTTAGTCACATTGTGACATTGGGTTGTGTTCCTCACATTATGAATCTTGGCTATAACATCCCGAGTTTTAGTCCCCATGAACTATAATCTAAATGGATAAATGTGAACTAGGATGGTGAGCCAATTTGTTGGGGCGAAGAGCCTGTATTTATTTAATGTGGCTAGGGGGACGAATTGAATATTATGTTCCTTGAATAATTAATAAAAATAATAATTTTTGGTTGTGATACGAAAGGAATGAAGAATGATGGGGGTATATGATTCCACAAGAGAGAGGGGTCCAAGGGAGGAATTATTCATGAGTATTAATCCAACCCACATTCTTGAATTATTATCATTGTATATAACCTTCTAATTTGCTATGGAGTGTGTTGAAATCCAATCATTTAACTCTTGTAAGAGGCTGGGTGTGAGGAGTCACATCCCATAGTTATTAGAGCGCATGGGAATGAGTAAAATAATCTTGGGGAAGAGTGTAAGTCAATTCAAAAAAGAAATCAAAGAGAGGAAATTTGTATGTCCAAGGGGGAAGTTTTTGTACAGTCATGTTTTTAGATGGAGAAAACTTTTTACATGCAGTTTTTGTGCAACAAAGGAAGAGAAGAGGGACGGGAAGAGGACCATCCATGGTATAATTGAAGGTAACCCTTGTTTGACTATGTTTTATGTTGATAAAGAGGCCTATGTATCTGTAAAAATGCATTGTAATATTGTAGTGTGTTTTCCTATTGAGGAAATGACTCAAGAGCCTTTTGAGGGCTCCTTGGGAAGCTAAGAGTTCCTAGGGGTCACTAATTGAGAGTTCATATCCAACCGAATGCATTAAGAGACATGATAAAAAAATGGTATAGCCCGAGGGACTGTGAGCAGTGAAGTGGGTACATTCCTTGGGTAGTGCAGGTTGTGGGAAAAAGAGAGAGTTGGAGGTTTGGAACTATTGTAGGCGTAGAACCCTAGTTTTAGGTTGTTGTGTGTGTGGAGAGTGGATAGTGAGTGCGTCA
Organism: Picea engelmannii; assembly: GCA_009831015.1. Taxonomy (NCBI): domain Eukaryota; kingdom Viridiplantae; phylum Streptophyta; class Pinopsida; order Pinales; family Pinaceae; genus Picea; species Picea engelmannii. Next base: position 200,552 of record ML819274.1, read on the forward strand.
AATATCCTTGTGGAATCATAGCCTCAACTTGGGGCTGGCCTATTGTTTAGAGAAAATGAATAGTAGTGCCTACGGCTGGGAGGTTCATCCTTCGTATCTAGCCAGTTGGTTAATTACTAACATATAAGTGTTTATGTTTTGTTCGTATATTTTTCTACTCTATAAATGGTTTATATGAATGTTGTTTGTTCACTATTTTCTTGAATAGTTTCATTCAATTTTAATATATGTCATTAGATACATTTAGAACTGTGGTATCAATCAAATGGTTAAATATGTATGCTATCTGTAGCTGGTAAGATACAGGAAATTAATTAGCAGTAAATCTTATTGATTTAATGACTTTTCCACAAATAATATTACTTGGTTGACTCGGGGGACATTACATAATGGTATAAGAGCTCAAGGCTCAACAATGAGCTTGTATGGGCCAGGAGCCAGCATGAATTGAGCATATTCATGGTTGGAATTTTCATCCCATGACAAATTTGGGGGGAAAATGGTGAACAAAAGTGAAATCCACAAATTATGAGTAGATTTTCAAGTTTCAATGCTTTAGAGAAGTTGAAGAAGAGAACTTATGGAATCTACTTGTAGGTTGAAGAGTCAATTTTGGCCTAGAGGATTGAAATCATGTAAGTCTTTGGGTGGTCATGAATTTTAGTAATCGACGACATAGATTATTTTGACCTAGAGAATCATCGGTCAAGATTCATTTGCAGAAAAAAAGTAAGGAATTCTCGAAAGGCCTTCAGGAAGAAGGTTTTGCAAGGAATTGGAGTCAAATATGAGGTTGAGTCTGAAAGGACGAGTCCGATGATGCAACCCAAATTAATGAGGACCGTTCATCATATCGAGGTTCAATCCTAGCCATTCATCGAAAATCATGGCTTTGAAAAATTCCTGAAGCACAACATGACTTGAATTCCAAACTAGAGAATCCCGATGGTAGAATCATGAAAGAACGAGAGTCGTTAGATCAATCGGGATCATTCTTAGTCATCATATCTCATGGATATATATATATATATATATATATATATATATATATATATATTATTTTTTTTCGGAAAAGTGTTTTCAAGACACCTCGTTTGGAAGGTTGGGCATGTTTTGGCATCTGACGAAGTTATTCTGATCGAGGTAACTAGTGAACAATTTTAAGAGCCCAAGATGATCATGTCAGTTAAGTGACATGATTGTTGACCATATGATCTATTGGAAAATAATGTTTCCTCAGAAGGGTCGTGGGTGAAGGGGAATTCCATGTAAGTTTCCACATCAATGTTCCATGTCAAAGAACATGTCAGGGAGGGTAGAAAACTCCACCAATGCCATGTAGCAGTCAGATGTAGGTCTTTGAAAAAGAGTGAGTTGTGATGGTTCATAACTTAGGATGGTTTCTGATAAGTCATTGTAATGAGGATATCAAAAGGCTCATTCAGGGAGAGTGATTTCGATGAGTTAATATGATAGAATGATCTGTATAGGATATCAAATTTCGGTCTTCAACAAGGTCAGTAAGCAAGGAAAATCCTATTCCTGATGGGAAGAATCTGACAACGTTTAGGATAACAGATTTTGGGGAATTTCCATAACGACAAATTGAAGTTTCGATGGGAAGAGATTAAGAAAGAGATTACGATAGGCTTGCAGATGTCTAGCCACAACTTGGAAAGGCCAAGAATATCAAAAATTGGGATTAATTCCAATTTTGAGATCAATTTTTTGGATCTAAACATTGTTACAACAATAAATTAATGAATTTTCCCATGAAAAATTCTAGTTTTGAAGGTCTTCATGTTGTGGGGAATTTTTGAGGGCCTAAACAACATTTTTAGAAAATCAAATTTGTACAAAATTGTGTGTCCTGGGAGGACACAAAATGTTTGTTTCTAAAATAATATAGCTTAGAGAGATATTTTGAACAAGCTAAAATGTTTACCAAACAGAGCTTGTATGAGGGAGCTACAACAAAAATGGTCAAGGGTAAAATTTGGTAACAGATTTCTTTTAGAGCACATAAATCCTAGCTCAAGAGTTGGTTTGGGGCCCATGAGAAGTCTATGGAAAGATATTGAACCATAGAATGCATCCATAGAACCATATTTGGAATCTAGGTATGTAAAAATGTGCAAAAAGAGAAAAAAAGGCACTTGTAGTGTACATGATCAAAAATGTAAAATAGTCAAATATTCTGCAAGTTCTAACTATCAATATAAAGCATGGTTATGGGTGAAATCATGACAGATTATTCATAAGATAGTTGTAACACACCCAAACCATTAAATAGCCTTTTAAGGGATGGGTTATAAATGTTTTTCCTTCCTATAGCTTCTCTGAGTCCCCTGAAGAGAGGTAACATTGAATTCTTCTCTCAAAGAGATTTCCAACAACTAAAACCTCATCTAAAACTAAGGTCTGAGTTCAAATTTATGACTCCCTAAACTTCTCGGGTATCATTGGTCAAAGGCCACATGCCTCCCATGTGGCTCCACCTCATTTGTACCATCCTACATGGAAATGAGACATCCTCAGTCGTCATCCTCTAGTGATGGCATGGCCATGAGAGAAGTGGTTGTAGGGGATATCTCTCGATCTTCATGAATATTGGGCCCTTGGCCCCTCAAAATTTTTATACAAGTTTGAATAATTACCTGGAGCCCTGAAGCCCTAGAGTTCCCTAGCACTACTGCATCTACGGTGGACATCAATCCACCTTTAAATCCAACGGCTAATATTCACCCTCGTTCAACGCATAGGCTTAAGGGATTTTGGCATTTGGCACTCCGACATTGAATTTCCTTTTCTCTACTTGCAAATTGTTCAGAGTCCCAAAATCCAAGAATCCTGCTATGTGGCTTCGGCCTTCAAATTTTTTTAGAGATTTCATCTTATCACTCCAAGAACCCAGAGTTCTGAAGTCCCGGACTCCTAGAGTGGGTCCCTCTTGCGTACATGGCATTCTTGCATGGGTGACACTATTAAAATATTCCCCCTGACAACCACATGGAAATGACACCACCTTGACATGTGGTACCCATATCTATGATCCCATACCATGTACGATTTGTTGAAAAAACATGTGGTTTAGCCACAATATAACACGTGGTGGATTGGTCACACGGTTGGACTCCCACTATGTATGTTGGGCACGTTAGTTGTTAACGTTACTCTGGCCTTCGTCGTTCAGGAAAAATCCACACTTTGTTCTTTACATTTCCTGGAGTGAGACTTCGCTAAAGTCCTTATGATTTCCTCCCACTTAGTTGATCGAATGGTGGAGAATGGATCCCAATGGATCCTCAAATCAATAACTCGAATTACTCTCGAACTCTTCCCCATGATCTAATGACTAGTCTAATTTCACCACTTTGGGACTTCATGACTTCGTGCTCCTTACAACTATTAACCCTTCAATTCCCCTAAAGGATTTCCTTCCAAACAGATCAGGAAGAGGGAATGATTGCTTGTTGTTAGTTAGTAGTATTGTAAATGTGTTGAACCTGCAAAGAATAGATCTATCTAGGAAGTGACATACATAGTTGCATATAAAATATGATAAAAGAGAAGCATACGTGAAAGAATGGAAGAAATCTCATTAACCAAATGAATGAATGATAATTTACACATGATATACTTTGTATAACTCAGCTAATGTGCACTGGAGGAGAAGCCAATGCACCATAGTGGTGGTCTAGAGTGATATGGGCACACACCAACAGTTACGGGAGTAAACCACCACCTAGTCTAGTCTCTGAGGAAGTTACGAGAAGTGAATTGCCACCTAGTCTGAGTTAACTAGTCTCTCAGTCCTCATTTAACTGACTAAAGTAGAGTGAAGTGAGAAGGAGATCATGGAATCATGAGTAATGCGCTAGTCTCGTGATGATCCCAAGGAAAATGTGCATTAGCTAGTGATGATCCCAATGCTACATGGTGATAATCCCAATGTGGCATCTAGACTCCACTAAACTAATCAAACCAAAGTGTGAACTAAAGAGAATATTATACTAGAGGAATATTCTCCCTAAAATATAGGATATTGAATAATGACTAATAAACATAGGGAAAACCTTAGGAAAAATAAATCCTAGGTGTGTGTGAAGTATATCCAACACCCCCCCTGAACATCACTATGGTGAAAATGAAGAATGGGTCCTGGAAATGAGGCCATGTTAGGTACCCAAATACAAAAGATACACTGAAATAAACTAGGAAAGAAAGAAAAACTCATGGGAAAACCCCCCCTCAAAGTACAATGTATGTAAAAACAAGAACTAACAGTTGTTAGGCAAATGTGTCCTTCAGTCCATGACGACTGCACAGAGAATGAAACTTTTGCTCAATGAAGGTCTTGGTGAAGATGTATGTAGTCTGTTCTACTAAAGGACAAAACTACAGGTCAATGATCCCCTCATGTACTAAGTACCAGATGTATTTCATGTGTATCTTGATGTGATTCTTCCTCTACGTTTGACTTGGATATCTGCAAAACTTCAGAGTGCTCTGGTTTTCACACTAGATTACTATCTACCAATGAAACTGAATGGCCAACTCAATGAGAAAATTTTGTAGCCACATAGACTGAATGATTATGTTAACTACCCCTCTATACTCTTCCTTGACTAAATATAGAGAAATAGCAGTGTTCTTCTTGCTTGACCAATGGATAGGCCTAGAACTGATACTGAGTGAGTAACCATATGTGAACTTGCGATCAATGTTATCACCAACCTAGTTAGAATCAGTGAACCCGATGAGGTCCAATGTAGAGTCTACTAAATAGTGAATCCAAAAGGTGATGGTGCCCTGTACATATTGAATGATACACTTTGCATCCTTCCAATGTAGCTCATGCAACTCCTACATGCACTTGGAGACTGATCCAACTGCATGTATGGTCTAGAGTGTGTTAGATACAAAAATCTCCCCACTAGTTTTTTGTATAGTGTGTTTTCAACCAGTGGAGTGTCCCTGCCATCCTCAAGTATGACTCATGATAGGAAAGGAGTTGAAGCAGACTTGTAGTATGTCATGTGAAATCTCTCAAGGATATCTCATGCATACTTGGCCTGAGATAGTTTGATGCTTGATGCATCCTGACCGATCTCTAGTCCATGGAATAAATGTAATGGACCCATGTCCGTCATGAAGAACCTATCATGCAAAATCCTCTTGACTACAACAATCACTGAATTCGAGAAATCAATGATCAACAAATCATCAACATACAAAACTAGGAGTATAAGTAAATTAGTCATCTTGAGCATGTAAACATTTTGTTTTGACTTACAACGTACAAAGTTCTGTGACAACAGGTAGGATTCCATCTTGGCATACCATGCCCTCGAAGCCTAATTGAGGTCATAAAGAGAATTCTTCAGTCGACAAGACAAAGATGAATCCTACATAAATCCTTGGGGTTGCTCCATATATAACTCCTCAGAGAGATCGTTGTGAATAAATGCATTCTTCATGTCCATATGATGGACTTCCCATCCATTGTCTTCCTTAATGGAAAGTGCCAAAAGTATGGAATCCATATTTGCTACTGGAGCCAAGGTCTCATCATAGTCAATGCCATGCACCTGTTGAAAGACTTTGGAAACTAGCATGGATTTGTATCTACTAACATGTCCATCAACTGTTCTCTTGGTCCTGTAGACCCATCTTCACTTGACAAGTTTCAAGGGAACCAAATCCAAACTCTGTTTCTCGAGGAGGGAGTTGTACTCCTCCTACATGGATATTCCCAAAAGGGATTTCTAGCATCCTCGCCATAGGAGTGTGGATCTAAATACTAAACCAAGAAAATATTCCTGGGTGGCATGAGTTCATTGGAAGTGAGTGCAAGAGGAGGCTCCTTGAAATCATATTGAGTCCTACTAGTATCATCTAGATCCCCAAAAATATACCCTGCATCATGAAGAGTAGTCTTGGCCCACTTGGGCCTCTGCCTTGGCTCTGCATTTGCATCTGGTTTCACTGAATATTCATCTAACTATACTGACTCTGTATCTTGATCATCTGAATCCTATGAATCAAAACTCTCATCTAAATACGATTCAGGATTTGCATGCTCATCATCTCTTACAGGTGGAAGAACAAAAGTGGTTGCATGTGGTTGTTGAGTTACATGTGAGACACTTTCCTCGAATTAGACACTTAGCTCAATGATGAGTTGGTCTGAGAAAAGATCAATGATTATGTATCCCTTCACACTGTCAAGGTATCCAACAAAGATACACTATGTGCTTGTGGATCAATTTCCTTCCTCTTCTCAGGGAATTTTGGCCCATGCATGTGAACCGAAAATATGGAAGTGGGCCACTTCTGCTTTGAGGCTGCTCAAAGCAGAAGTAAGGGGTATTATCCTTGACATATCTATGGAGATATTGGTTTTGGATTTAGGTTGCACAATTATGTTCTTTATCCCATAAACTCTGTGGAAGTGACTTTGCATGTAGCATGCAAGATGCCATCTCTTTTAGAGATCTATTTTTCTACTCAACAATTTCCTTTTTCTTCATAGTATAGGGAACCATGTGCTGCAACTGAATCCCTACCTCATGAAAAATATTATCTGTATCATGGTTGAAATAATCTCCCTCGTTATATGTTCATAGGACTTTGATTTTCTTTCCTAGTTGTGTCTCAACAAGAGATTTGAAATCTTTGAGGTGTTGAAAGACCTCTGATTTTTTCCTGAGAAATAAACTCCATGTGAAGCATCAGAAATCATCAAAACAAATGAGCACATACCTTGATTTACTGATTTATGGATGCAAAAAAAGTCCCATGAGGTCATTATGGATCAGAACTAAAGAACAGGAAGACTTATGAGTCTTTCCTTTGTCGAATTTCTCTTGACGGTGTTTTCCAAGAACAAACCCCTCACAAATTCCTTTAGAGAAGTGGATGTTAGGTAGACCATCAACCATTCCCTTCTTGCTAAGTTTTTGCATATATCTAAAATTTAAATGCCCGAATCATTCATGACATATCCTACTTCTTTCATCATCATGGGTAAGTACTAATGCAGAATCTGGTTCATTACCTGGACCTCACCGATAGCAGCCCTGGAATTGGTTTGCATGTCATAGATATCCACCGCATCAGGTGTGAATATGAATCTCTTTTCATTTCTAGAGTTTTTCATCTGATACATGGAGAGAATATTGATAGAAATTTTGGGAACGTGAAGCACATTATCGAAGCTTCCATTTGTGAGTTCAATTCTTCCTTTATTGGTGACCTCCACTGGAGAGTTGTCCCCAATTAGAATAGGAGGACCTTTGCATGCATCCAATAAAGAATGGACTTGTTTTGTGGCAGCCATGTGGTGTGATGCACCTGAATCTATGATGCAAGCATCAGGAGAGGATTTGATGGCAATCACAACACGAATAGAATTTCCTTTCTTGGTATTATGATCTTCTAGATTCTTCTTCTTGGCACCCTCGGGGATGCGATCTCCAAGGTTGTTTTGATGAAGTATTTGGGTCATTAGATCTATATATTTCTGCATACATGCATATTATGGATGGAATCATTTATGGAAGCAAGTTCATTTCTTCCCTTTTCTTCCCTTTCCATCTTTGGATCCGGAGGCATCGTTGAAGGTTTTTGAGTACCCTTCCTTCTTTGGATTTTCATGTACTTTCCTTTTGTCTTTGTCTTTAGACTTTTGATATTGATGACCTCTACCATATTGCACAGTAAGTGCATGCGCCTTTGATTTTTCCCATATTGATGAGCTTGTTCTGCTCTTGTGTCAGAGACTTGATAAATGCCTCAAGAGAGGGCATCGTACATGTAGATCCATAGGAAAGACTAATTGAATGAAATGTGGATAAAAACACTGAGTATTCTGGACCAAGTTTGGAGATAATGGTGAGAACCATTTGTTTCTCCTAAGATTTATCAACCCCACAAGCCTTGAGTTCCGAAAACAAATCCTTATATTTGGTAAAGAAATCTTGGAGATTATCGAAGGTTTTTGGATCCAATGTGAGAAATTCCACCTTGATCATGTGTCCCCTCATCTTGTCCTTTTTTCCAAAAACACCTTCCATGGTGGTCCAATCTTCATTGGGGGTTTTACAAGAGGATATGTGAAAGAGGGGTTCAGGAGAAATGAGACTGCAAATTGTTCCAAATGCTTCATCCATTAGATTTAGATACTTGGATTTTTCTATGGCTGATGTTGGTTTTGTCTCTGTGTTCATGGTTAACCAGTATAATCCTCTACCTCGAAGATGCATTATCATATTCTCTTTCCATGCAAAGAAATTGTATGACATAAGAATGAATTCTTTTGAAAATTCCATTTTTCCGCTATCTTCAATCTTAGGTACCTACGAAAATAATTTGGTGTGTATTTTCCCTAGAAGTCCATCATCTATGATACCATGTAAATGTGTTGAACCTACATAGAATAGATATAGATAGGAATTGATATACACAATTGTAGAGAAAATATGAGAAAATAGAAGTAGAAGAGAAAGAATGGAATGATTCTCATTAACCAATTGAATGAATGATAATTTACACATGATATGCTCTATATAAATCAATTAATGTGCACCGGAGGAGAAATAAATGTGCCATAGTGGTGGTATAGAGTGATATGGACACACACCAACAATTACAAGAGTAAATTGCCACCTAGTCTAGTCTCTCAGGTAGTTACGGGAGTGAACTGCCATCTAGTCTGAGTTAACTAGTCTTTTAGTCTTCAGTGAACTGACTGAAACAAAGTGAAGTGAGGAGGATATCAGGTAATCATGAGTAATGCACTAGTCTGGTGGTGATCCCAAGGAAAATGCACATTATCTAGTGATGATTCCAATGTTGAATGGTGATAATCCCAATGTGGCATCTAGACTCCACTCAACTGATCAAACTCAACTGTGAATTGACGAGAATATTCTCCTAGAGGAATATTCTCCCTGAAATATAGGAGACTGAATAATGACTAATAAACACAAGGAAAAACTTAGGAAAAAGAAATCCTAGGTGTGTGAGAAGTATCTCCAACAAGTATCGCTTAATCTATCCTTCCACTAGGCCTGATATAATGGTCAAGAAGGGTCCCGAAGGATCCTTATATCCACATCCAACATTACTTAGCAGTTTCAGCATTCATAGGTTCTGATCATTTAACACCCTTTTTCTCCCAGAGTGGATCAACATCGAATGACCATGGCTTGCATCCGATGGTTAGGAAGGGTCTCGAAAGTTCTTAGATCAACAACTCATGTTACCTCCTAACCGAGAAGTTGTTCAAGATTTAACAAGGGGATGAATCCCATGATAATGGGTGAATGACCGCCAATTTTCGGACAACTTTCAAGTTATCGGTTAGACAGGTTGCCTTCAACGCATTTAGGACATTTCAATATTCATTCACCTCGGAGCTTCAAACCTCCAAAGTCCCAAAGTTCAGAGGGCTTATATCCCTTGGAGTGTAGTGCATGGTTCCAAGGTCTCATTCATATGGGAATTTGACAAGCCCCAAAGGGATACACTCTTAAATGTTATCCAATATTTAGTTAAGTCTGTGGAATTGAACCCATGGTCACTTGGACGGTTGGTTTGAAGGAAGCGCCTTCCATTCACATAACTCAAATTCTATAATAGGGAAGGTATTTTTGACGGATCAATAGGACTGTAGCGTTCCGGTAGAGTCTATCCCAACTCTAGAATTGTGAATTTGATCTTTTGAGCAATCCCTTTGATGATTTTACAACCAATATAGAGGCCAAACTTGTCATCTTACAACCATTCAAATGCAACAATTTATAGAAGAACAAACAAGCATTATTAAAATCAATTTCACACGAGGCACATTTGGACATAATACATGGATTCAACCATTGCATTTTAGTTCAATTACATAGGGCATATGAAGTATTTATTTTCATTGCAAGTTACAACTACCAAATTGATTGTGGGTGTTTGCCTTTCCACCCAACCATAGGCCTAGAGGCATTCACTCTGAGCACTCTGGCCACCCCCATGCTAAGCCATGATATCACTAGGGAAACTTCCACAAATTCTCAGATATCCTCTCTCTGTCAGAGACTCTATGAGGTTTATCAGATGCTCGCTCCACATCAAGCTCACGACCCTCTTCTCAGGTCAGGTTTTCTGGGTTCTCCTTCCAAAGTCAAGAAAGGTATCGGGGAGGTTACTCTCCTCCACCTCTCTAGTAGAAGTATAAGTCTCCTTGGTCGCACAAAGGTAGACCCAGGGTTCAACGCTTGAAGAGCACACCAACAAAACCCTAACTACCGACCCTTTCTCTAACACCTGTGAAGTAGATGAAGTCTCACCCAAGGTAGAGGAAGGGGGGGTTGCAGGACTCAGGTGTCTACAACCTAGCTGGTACACTAATATGCGATTATAACACTTAATAGAGCACTTATCTATTCAATATGCATCAGTTCATAAATCCCATTCACACTGTAGATGAAACCCTAAATACAAAACAATGTAGTAACAACCACGATCAAGTACTTTCCAATCAGTTAGCACATAGCATTAACTCAGATCTAGGATTCATTTACCATTAATAGAGAACTAAGAATCGATACATATATCCAACATATATAAAGATTAGTGCATTAAGCAGATAAACACATAAATGACATGAACATAATTGCACAAAGCACATCAACACAGGATATACGTGGTTCACCCCAGTGTGGGGCTACATCCACCAACTCTTCTTATTCTTTATTAGTCTCTTTCAATCTTATTATATGCACCAAGCCACTGATCCAACTCCACAAAGGATAGGAGATATGTGTGCACCTCACCAGATCCTCCTTCCCCAAATTAGTTCAGGACACAAATCCTTACATAGTCCATGCACAAAGCCTCTTACAATCACTTTCACTTAGCTCTCCAAGTATTAACATACTCTAGTCATGGACTAAGCCAATGACCTCTTTTTCACCCACTTAATTACATCACCTAGCTACTTATTTATACATTACAAAAAGTCCTAATCATGGGTAAACCCATGGGATAACATCCCATACCCCTTACATAAACCCTAAAATCCCCAAAATCCCACAAAATGGGTGAGATCCCATGATCTTCGCTTCGCCTGGGTGCTTCGTCTTCAACCAACCTGTCGAAGTCCCAAAAATGGTCAAATACGACCAATGTTTCCTCAAAAATTGGTCAAGGGCCAACACTCCATTATACCACAATGATATTAGGACCTCCACAGGATTTATCAGATGCCTTCCCAATTGGATTTCCTCTGTGCAAGAGAGTCCCTTCACAGCCGCATTGTTCCTCGACGCCTTCACCTTCCAACGCCGATTTCTTTCCAGCCAACACCAAGCCTGATAACCTCTTTTTCTCCAGTCTAGGATTCAGGTATTCTATTCTGCAATTCAAAACTCTTCCATGAGTTCCCTGATATTTCTATTGCATGTGATCGTGCATTATTTCAGCCAATTCTCTTCCTTAGAGACAAAATTCCTCCTCGGGTTCTCTCATGTAACAGAACAACTTAACCTTTCAGTTATTCTTTTGAACTTGAGAGAATCATATGATCTCCTTCTTTCTGAATCCTCTTAACCATGACATCTTTGAGGTTTATCAGATGCTTCCACAACATCAATTGTGTGGCCTTCTTTGTTCTAGCTCCTGAATTGTTCATGATTTCTCTTTGTTCTCTCGATAGAAGCCAACCTCCTCCCTATCTTCCTTTTTCCTTCCTTTTTTTTTTTGGAGGCCTCCTCATATCTCCTCTTCCTTCTTCCATAAGGAACTTATGCCACACCCAACCTAAGGAAACTATTCTCTATCATACCTTCAACTGACATTTTTTTGTCTCCTCAGCCAGACCCTCCATGCTTCCATTCATTAGGGTAGTTGATTGTTCAACCACCAGTACTTTTGTCATTAAATTATTTTTCCTTGGGATTAGTATGAGGCTTATTATTTCAGCAAAGAGAATTTGGGTCATTTTGACATAATGAATCCTCTCTACATTTTCCTCACTCTTTCCTCTAATGATATCATGGCCAATACTACAAGGATTCACGCCCATAGTTACTTTTTTCGAAATATAAACAATAATGCATTTACATTGTTCACATGCCATAGCATGGTAATCATAAATAATGATTAATTACAAGATGGGGGAAACATGGGTATTACAATCCCATCCCCCTTCAAAGGAACATCATCCTCGATGTTATTTCTCAGTAACATGTGGCATGCCTTTTTCATTCAGCTACTTTAGAAATCTTGATCATCTTTCTTGGCTAGATCCTTTCCATATCCTTGGCCTTCATCACCTTCCTTAAAAAATTTTGGACAACAAGCATATTAATCACAATTTCATGCGAAAACATCTTACTGTTGTGTAAAATTCAAGAGGAAAAATTTAATAATATAACACAATACTTATCTGTGCAGTTCATGGATTTGCATCCATATAGATGACTTGTTATATTGGATCACTATTTTTCCTTGACACACCCATTGTGTGCATGATCCCAATCAATACTTTATAAGAATTATCAAAGTCTACTCTTCCTTGCGGTCACTCACCCTCTAGGCCTAGGCTCAGGCATCCCCTTCTTTGCTATACAGTCCCTCAGGAGATCCATATTGCCTTGCCAAGGATTTCTTGCACAAGAAGAGTTATAAATAATTCATTGAACCTTACATTCAAGGCATCCCTCTCACTTGATCTTCCAAAGTGTCACTCTGGCTTGTGTTACCACAAATCAACATATTCTAGGGCGATCATGGCTTACCATAGAGTTCTCATGTCTCAACAATAGCCTTTTTCATGATTTCCATATTTGACAGCCTTCATTTGTCCTCCATTGAAAGTTATTTTTTGTCTCATTTGTATCACAGGTATACATAAATTATGAGATATTATCATCAATTTAAAATTCAGAATTTTCTTGCAAATCTTTCACCCACATATTTCCAAATTCCACATTTAGTTTCAGACTTGTTTTGCATAGGAACCAGATTCACAAGTATGGGACTTTCCTTCCCATAGCAGTTTGGCTCAGCAGGAAATTGATATTCCTTATGGGCTTACAACACTACCATATCCAATACCCTTTCTTCCTACCATTTGAATATTTCATAGCCAAATAAATTGTTAGTTCTCATGCACATTATATATTCATTGCACACTTGTTGTGGCTCACAAAAAAACTTCAAAATTGTGCATACTAACAATCAAATTCATTTTCTCAAAAAAGAAATATCATTCCTTTTAGTTTGGATCAGCAGAAAATTTATCTTCCTTATGAAGAAATTAAACACAATAAATTAGAGACAAGAAAAACAACATGGTGGAAAAGGAATAATAGCCAACACATTCTATTCACTCCAATGTTACATATTTATAGTACAATGGGTAATGCCACCTCATAGAGAGATTTTCTCTAGATCCTGAAATCATGCATGATGACTAGGCTAGGCAATTTTAACTAACTCATTAGTCATCACTTGAGGATATATTACTAATATCCTAAATGAATAATACAAATATAGGTGACAATGTAGACTTTAGTGATTGGTAAAGGTAATCCATAGGCTAACAATCCCCCCCTCAATCACAATTCTGATCAATCATACCTGCAATAAAGCATAAACTGGTATCAATTCCAATTCTTCATACTGAAACTCCTGTGTTGACCCTCAATGAAGAACTGCCTGAAAAAACTGCCAATCTGGATCCTGAACATGTTCATTTGAAATGAATTGGAAGAGAGCTGAGATATGGAAGTGAACAGCTGCAATATCTGAACATTTCCTGATTGCTTGACAATTTGATCATTTTTCCAAGTATTTTAGCTAGATGAATCTGATGCCTACTGCTAATTTGTGAACATGTAGTATCACCACTCTACTATCAGTGTATCACTGAAAGTGCTCTCTGAATTTGTGGTTTGGGATGACCACTAACCAATTGATACCATGTATCTGATGCTTTTTGGATAACCACTAACCAATCTTGAGACTTTTAGGTGTCCAATAACATCCCAATGTATCATGTGTATGATTCAATTTCAAGTCATTGAACCATAATCTTGCCAAAATCTGCCATCTATGGAAAATCTCACTATGTAATCATGTGAGCCAAGATGCATGCAAATTGTTTACTTAATGTAAACTCCAATCTAATGAGAGAGAACCAAGAGAAGTGAGTCAGCTTCTAGTCTGACACATCCCTGAAAATGCCTGACAACTCATTCAAATCCAAGCTGCAATGCAGAAGGATCCTCTTGTCCTCTGCTAGGTTGAATGACCATCTATGTGAACCAAATTTTCACATCATTTCTCTCAAAATCAAAATCTGTATGATTTAACTTAAACTTATTGAACCATAATTCTGCCAAAGTCTGTCATCTACAGACCGCAGTTGCCCATTTGGAAAATTTCATGCCCATCTAGCATACTTTGATGTTTGTTGTTGTCGAAACTTTCTGTCTGACAAACATCTTCAATTCCATAATCAATTCCCCCCTTTTTTAGCTGAAAGGAGAGACCACAAGTGGTTTCATGAACCATCTTCACTAAAATTTTGAACTCCCCCCCTTAAGGTGCATGAGAGTTACATCTTTGTACTCCCCCTTTTTAGGCTCAAGAGAGTACCATACTTGTTCCATTTGAGTACAACACAAAGTGGGCATGCAGAAAAAACCACATGTTATCTCATCCCGTGAGGGCCATGCTCGAAAGCTACGCCATAAGGGGACCACTTATGCGAGGTAAAAAAATGTTATGTGCTACAAGATTGATCCTTACTTGAGATTTAATTCTACGGTAAGACTTATATAATCACTTGGTTGTTGATGACCATTTCCAAGGATCAATCCACTCATAGTGAATCTTCAATCTTGCAGGTTTCTTCAGTGTTGAACATCTATCTGAAGAATGGTTATGCTTGCCACAATGCTGGCAAGGATGGAGATCAAAACACTGATTCTCCTTGTGACCAACTCGATTACAATGTTGGCACTTATCATTCTGATTCTGAACTTGAATAGGTGAAGTTGAAGCTTCTTGAAGGAATCAAGCACTTTGGAACTTGATTGGTCTGGAATAATCAGGAATATGAAAGGTAACTTCCTTGTCATATCCAAGTCCTGTTCTATTCTTGTTGTAGATGATTTCTTCCCAAGGTCTGATGATGGGCTTGGAAAGAGTATTTTGAACCGGTTGCTTTGAAATCCATGAAAGTGGATTTACTGCAGGTTGATGCATCATTGAAAGGTTTTCTTCACTGAAATCAAAAGAAAACTCTTAAATTGTAGGTTCATGAATATATTCAACTTTATCTGAAACTAATTCTGAAGTTGTATCACTGTGTTGTTCCTTCACTGGCCATTGATCAAAAGAATCATCATCATCATCATCATTATCATCATAGAGAGGGTTGTGTTGAACAAAAACTGGTTCAGAACACTTCAGTGGCTGTTGATTTTTGAGATCTATCAACTCATCATTCAATAGCTGGGATAGAGATTGAAGAAGTCTAACTTTAGCTTGCGTCACTTGCAAACAAGTTATCATTGATTGAAGAGTTGCTTTGTTCAATTTCACTGTGTTGTATTCAGTGGTGTTTATTAGAGTGTTCAGTAACTCTAATAATTCGAGACTTCGAGCAATTTTAAAACACTAAAAAAGGTCTCCTTGTGTTGGTAGATCCTTAGTAAAATTTTGACTCGACAGAAGAAGGATTATCTGCAACTCACTCAATTGAATTTGAACTTCATGCTTGATTTCTATTCACACTCACTTGAATTTGTTTCTCGCTCGCTTGTACTCCTCTTTAAACTTTCACGCTCGCTTGAAATTGCTTCAGTCGAACTGGCTCGCTTGAAATTTTCAACAAGTTGAGGATGTCAGTTACCACCGAAAATGCATCCAAACGTGTGATGTTTACAATGATTTGAGTTAAAATACTCAACCTTGTTAATTGCGACTCAAAATCATAATGACTGTTTGGTGTCGAGCTCAGCCGAGAATGCACCTGAAAATTACACTGCAATTCAACTTGATTTTGATTTCTCACTGACAAAGAAAACTATTGCAAGTACATTACTTGTATTTGATGTTGAAGTTGAAGTGGTCTTCAAAGTTGACTTCTTTGATGACGTTTTGAGTCCTTGATTATTAGCTTGAAATGTCCATTGCTTCAATGTTATGAATGTGCATTGTTGTTGAATGACGATGTGGATGACAACTTGAACTTTGTTGCTTCTTGATTATTTGTACTTGCTTGTGCATGTACTATCTTGACATTAATTGTGTGTTGATTTCATTAACCTTATTTGTACTCCATGTATGTGGGATAACGTGAAAACTAGACATAAACCAACTCATAAGACAACCATGAAAATATCATCAATGCACACTACACAATGTGTACCTAAGATCCCCTTATTCAATTTCGGGTGGATCTAGGACACTTCAACACCACAAAAAAAAATTGAACTTTTATTATTCTTGATACAATGATCTTCTAGTTGCCCCCTTGAAATGTACATTTAAAATCACTTTGTCTTTTCCTGATAATTCCCAATGCCAATAAAGGTTTGATTTAATTTTTGGCATATAATATTTTAAAATGTACATGCTGATGCACACAATCATTGGAGGCATGTGGAGATCTACAGTCTGCATGCATGTGTACAAAGCTTTTCAATCGCACCATCTTCTTGTCTATGCACCATGTTCTTATCCAATTCATGGAAGCCATTCCATACACGTGAATGTTGCTTAGAAAACAAAAAAAACCAACAGTATAGAGCAACAGAGGAGCAATTCAAAGTTGAAAGAGTTAAAATAAAGAAGCAGAAAATTAGATCTTATAGGCTATAGCTCATAGCTTACAGAATTTTTGGAATATCTATCCAGGTCTCTGAGATTTATTTCGTAGATCTTTTACAATTTGCACGCTATCAACGATCAATGGGAATCGAGGTAAAGTTTCCTCCCAGCAGATTAAGGAACACGGATCTCCAGCTTCACACGGATCTCTTCCACAACAGATCTTGCACAGCGAATTATGGATCTTACACCAGGTTACACGAATCTTGCACAGCAAATTAAGGATCTTACTCCAGGTTACACGGATCTCCTTGCACAATGGTGATCTTCATATCTGTGATTCTTTTCTATTGGCTTCAGATCTGCAAATATATGACTATTCAAATCGGTAGTGATAGACGTCCTTCACGATCAGCATCCCTCGTTCTCTAATCATAAAGATCCATCAGAGCAACCACTGGTTCTTTGGCTTAATGGCAGGCCAGATCGAAGAAAAACATGTAAATGCAGATCAAATGAGGGTTTGTACTAATTATTGATTGGAAATTGTTGTTGTAAATCCACAAGTAGATCTTGTTGGTTGAATATTTAATACAAAAAAAGAAGAGAACAAATCTACCTTGCTGGGAAAATACACTTCTACAGGAATATAATGAGTGTTACCGAAATTACATAGATGGTATCGAAATTGGACTCTTCAACCAGGTCAATCCACGAAGGTCGATATTCTGTGTTCAATTCCCTTACTTATGGCATATCTTCCTGTAGACAACGATTTAATTTGTTGCTCCTCCACACGATTCGATTATGGCCAAATCAAACCAATTCGATCCCTCAAGCGCTGAGAAGAACATAGATTTTTGAGCCGATTGATTTCAGGATTGGCACCAGAGACAACCAAATGGATGATCCAGATTTCATGAGTTCCTCTGCAATAGTTAGCAAAGAAACCCTCTTCATCTTGTGTATCTTGTGGTCCTTGCTCAGGGAAGTGCATGGATCTCACCTAAGATAATGCCAGCTGTGCAATTACTACCACTAATCATCAGTGCCCTAAATTCAGACGTGAAATATTGAGCTTGAACCTTCAGGATATGTAGGGTCCACAACGTTGCAATCTTCTTCCTTTGATGAACTTTGTTCTTTTCACCTGGGCAAAAAGGAACGAAACAATTTTGATATGAATAGTATAATGATGAATGGTGTAGAGAAATGTGATCACCAGGCCACGAGATTGATCTCTTCTTCTTGGTAGATCAACCTCGACACCTACCAAGTGGTGGCAACAATTAATGAAGAATCCAGACTGTAAACAAGAAACATCTTGATGGCCTGCAGATTTCCTTCGATGTCAATGTTAAAAAACGAATGCTCAAAATGATGGTTTCCTCCATCGCCTCTAAGGGTTCGAATGCCAAGCCATCATGAGAGCAATCTATTGCACGCAAAATCTCCTTTCAATGATCCAAAATTCTGCTTTATGATGCCAATAAGCCAATATTCACATCACCCCTTTTTCTCTTGGTTATTGATTTGTACAGATCACAAAATTCATTTCTCGTTGGCCATACCTGATTGCGTGAAGGCGGAAGAGTGGTCACTCAAATACCAAATCGCTCCAACTCTAGTTGCTTCATAGGCTACACCTCACTATCGATCAATCCTACTCAATTCATAGTTGAATGGTTCATGGATCACTACCATGAAACTTGATTCTTTACCATGGCTCTGATACCAATTGAATAAATTAAACACAATAAATTAGAGACAATAACAACAACATGGCGGAAAAGGCATAATAGCCAACACATTCTTATTCACTCCAATGTTACATATTTATAGTACAATGGGTGATTCCACCTCATAGAGAGATTTTCTCTAGATCCTAAAATCATGCATGATGACTAGGCTAGGCAATCTTAACTAACTCATTAGTCATCACTTGAGGATATATTACTAATATCCTAAATGAATAATACAAATATAGGTGACAATGTAGACTTTAGTGATTGGTAAAGGTAAGCCATAGGATAACACCTTATGGGCTTACAACACTACCATATCCAAGACCCTTTTATTCCTACAATTACAACATTCCTCAACCAAACCAATTGTTAGTTTTCATGCACATTATATTTTCAAAGATATGCATCCTAACAGTCCAACTCATTTTCATCTATTCAAGGGTACAAATAAAAATGAAATATCGTTATTCATGTATGCATCCTTTCAACATACTGTTGGCACAGGGACAGACCCAGGGTTCAACGCTTAACAATGCACCAAAAAAACCCTAACTACTTTCCTTTTTGGCAACACCTGCAAAGAAGGTAAAGTCTCACCCGAGGTAGAAGCAAGGGGGGTTACAAGACAAGGGTGTCTGTAACCAAGTTGGGACACAAATATGTGATGATAACACTTCATAGAGTACTCTAGCAACACTTAGAAGGTGATATTCATTAGTTCATTAGCTTTAATAACATCACAAAACATACCCTAATAGAGATTGGCGCAGTAACAACAAAGAACAATCATTTTAACCACTTAGCACATAGAACTGAGTGTTGATACTGAGAGGGGGGGGAATTGGTATCAAGTACAATTTAAAAACCTTTTCAACTTATACTTGAACCATTCAATTATATCCAATGAGAAATGAACAATAGTATAAGAGTTACACCAATACACCACAATACACCATGCACAATATATGAGAAATAATCAATGGTTATTGTTCAAGGGAAGTAATGACTTCCAAAGGTAGCTACAACTTCTAAATATAAATGAAGGGATAAACCTTCAAGAGGAAGATACAATCATCCAATATCAAGAGAGGGTTGACCTATCCATACTTTCCCTTTCCTTCCACCCAAGAATATATGAGAGATAATAAAACTTTACATTAAATCATCACCATCTAACAACCATCACATAGAGCCTGATAATGCTTCCCGAGACTTATTCAAATTTTGTAACTATTCAATTATTGGAATACTTTGATCCTATATATAATATTACTTAATGTATTCTCTAAAACTCCTCCAAATTTCACTCCTTGAATCCTCCCCAAAAATAAGTTATAAAAAGAATGATAGACTTTATTCAATTATGGTTTATTTAGGAGAGAGAACTTGTACATAATGCCCTGCACTCAATTTTTAACATCATAGTATGAAACTCACACACAAGAAATTATAGTCCGTACTATTTCCAATTCAATTGATTCCACTTCATTTGGATTCTCTATGAAGCAGTTATGACTATTTTACCTGGAACACATGTTTATTGACTAGCTTCAGGACTGGTCAAAAACCCTATCTTACATAGAGTGTATCTCCATAATTATAGTGAAAAAATATATAAAACATTTACCAAAGGTACCTTGATATGTCATCTCAATACCATAGAAATTTCACCATATGAATCGTTCTACAAAAAAAGTTATAGCGAAAATGGTAAGATGACTTGAAAATAACATACCTTAGAACACATCACCAAAAGACTTCATCCTCCATTGAAATCCGGTGTTCTTTACTTCTAATTTCCTCTGAAATTTGACTTTGTATCAAATGAATTTACAATTATATTTATTTATACCATTTATGTCACTTCCTTTTAACATTAGGGCCAACCTGGCACTTTCTTATTTTGTAATTCTTTTCTTTAATTATCTTCAGGGCCTACATGTACTTCCTTCTTCAATTCACTTTGTCATCTTCAAAAATTCATTTCTCCTCAACCATGAGGATCCACGTGACGTGCCACATACCACCGGAAACAACATCAAGTATAATATCCATCCATGGGTGTTGTATCTACATCTGCATTTTCCTTCATGTCCAAATACCTTCATCAATCTTGTGGTCCGAAAACAATGACTAGGGTTGAAATCAATGACAACAACCAATATTCCAACAATATCCCCCTTTTTCATTGATGGAAACACTCATGCTCCCCCTATCATCATGATCCCAATTTCTCTCCCCCTTTGACATCAATGGAAAAGCGTAGGGCTTCTCCCCCTGAACATGTGGCACTCAATAATACTTCATCCTTATTTTTGGTCTTTGGGACTTTTTCTTCCTTGGAATCCTTTTGTGTGGCTTCTGTCTTCTCTGTCTTCTTCATGTCTAGGATGTATATGTTGTTTAGTGTTCTTGTTGCAGTTGCAACCAATCTTCCTGAGTTATTTTCTCTTCTTTTACATTTTCGG
The DNA here is from genome assembly GCA_009831015.1 of Picea engelmannii. Taxonomy (NCBI): domain Eukaryota; kingdom Viridiplantae; phylum Streptophyta; class Pinopsida; order Pinales; family Pinaceae; genus Picea; species Picea engelmannii. The sequence goes on from ML819274.1 coordinate 221,601, forward strand.
GAGTCAAACATAAGAGTGTATCCTTGATCACACATTTTACTAACACTAAGTAAATTATTCTTCAAGTCTTCAACCAATACGACATTCTTTTCTTTTACACTTTTTCTTCCAATATCTACTACACCTTCTCCAAGTATTTTGGTAGATGAGTCATCTCCAAATGCAACATTGCCACCCTTTCTCTTCAAGCTGATGAATTTGTCTTGATCCCTGGTCATGTGTAAAGAGCATCCATTGTCCATATACCATTCATCTTCTTATGTACATTGTTCATCGATTAATGATATTTGGCAATCTTCATTGTTTGGAATCTCTTTCCTTCTCAATACTGTGGTTGGCATAGAGACATATTCATTCATATATCTACAATCTCATGCTTTGTGACCAAGATAATTACATTTGTAGTATACAATATTTTTATCCATCAATGGGGAAAATGAATTATAAATTTTGTTGACAAATCCATGATTATTTCCATATCTTCTATTCATGTTTCTTGCGTATTTTTTCCTTTCATTGATTCTGCAATTAATTGCCTTATGTCCAAAATTTTTGCAAGTATAACAATGACCAAGAAAGAAATTTTGATACCTTGGAGTAAGTGGCATTCTTTGTGATGTAGTCCATCTGGGTTCATGATCTACTCTTTTGTAGTTTCCTTCATACTGATTGAATCTTCTTTGATTCATGAAGGTAGGAGGTCTTCTTGGATATTCATCTCTTTTGTAATCATTCCTTCTTTCTAGTATCCTGGTCCACTTCTCATCAACTGTCTGTGTAGCTCTTTCTTCAACCTTCTTGTTGGTATTTTCATATTCTTTGTAATAATTTTCACCCATGCATCCAATATTTGTTAAGTCTTTTGGCACTTGAGAGTTTCTTAAGCTCTTCCTCAATGAGACAACTTCTTGTTCAAGTTTCTCACAATATTGTTCTTTCTTCATCATTTGGACATTCCTTACTTCTCCTATTATTCTTTCTTCTTCGAGTAGAGTTTTCAAGGAAATGTTTTCCTCTCTTAGTTTCTCAAAGTATTCTAATTGTTTCTTCAATCTTACAACTATCTTTTCACAACTACCCAATTCACTTCTTAGTTTTCTATGCATGTCTTTGAGCTTGCTATTTTCAATCTCAACATGCTTCAATTTTTTAATATTCTCATCTTCTTGTTGAATAATTTTTGCTTCATGATTTTGTTCTTCTTCGTTGTAATTTTATTCTTCAGTGTCATCTCTTTCAATCCTTGGATGAGGACATTAAAATTCAACATGTCCTACTGCTTCATAATTAAACCAAAAGAAATGACCTTTATTTGCTTCTTTGAAATCTGAGATGTTGTAATTTTCTTCAACTTATTCTTCTTCTTCTTCTGCATATTACCTTGCATAAAGGTCTTGTAGCTGTTACACATTATTTTCGTCATCCCTATGATCGTTAATGATGTAAAGCTATCTATTGCCTTTAGAGGGGTCACAGTGGCCTGAGTTCCTGAGGATAGAAGGAAGAAGAACTTTTCCTGAGAAAAGAAGTTGCATTTTCCTATGTAAAAACCTTATAAAGAGAAATTCCCGCAGGTTGCTATATAGGCAGGGTGCGGAAATGATAAATTCCCGCAGGTTGCTATATATCCAGGGTGTGAACTTTCCGCAGGTTGCTATATAGCTAGGGTGCGGACATTCCAGCACGTGGGAAAAACGTACGGTTTCTCGATTTTTCTAGAAGGAGAAGCTTCTTGGGTGAGGTGGCATCCGAACGGTTTGGATCTTACTCG
>ML819275.1:32559-45288 GCA_009831015.1 Picea engelmannii
AATCCCACTCCACCAACACCCGTCACTACTGCAAGTACCACTACCACCAACCCTTCCAGTAGTAAAGGGTTGAGGACTAAATTTGCGTGTGCTATATGTTCAGAATATGGCCATTACACTCACCATTGCCCAGCACTACCACGCTTTCGGCAGACGTTAGCGGTTGTATGCCAGAACTTCCAGAACAACCCACGCCCCGCCACGTCCTCTTCAAACATCACTGACATTCGCTATGTCACTACTTCAGTTAATGAATGTATGAGATTCCCTTGCTCTCTCTGCGATTCACTAGCCCATTTTACATTCCAATGTCTTATGATCCTTGCCTACAGGCAACGTCAAGTGGCCCTGCGTCACCAACCCACAGAGGTGAGAATTGACATTACTTCACCACTCGAGGATCGTCATGTCATTTCTCCAGAGCCCAAGGCACTCCCATCACCTCCATGGTTCTTACATGATGTCGCTGAGGATCTACCCCGCAACCCCCCCAACTCTCCTGTTCATACGAAGACCCTCCACCCAACCACCACGGGTACCCCTCAGTACTTCAACATATGGTTCATGTCGAGTGAACCCTCACCCTCTGCTTGTACCCCTCCCCTTGCTTCTCCAGCAGGGGGCAATCACACTAACACTGAGATCACTCATCACGACCCCTTATATTCCTGTCGTTTCCAAAACGACGAGGAAATACTGGAAGAGCTACATAGCCCAGACTCTCCCTGGGACGCACTACATCATCGTGCACTCTTCCTCCCACAGGAAGCCCTCATGCCTCCTAATCAAAACCCCGTGTACGCGGTTGAAACCAAAGATTTTATCCCATCTGGGCCTATCGATTGGTTCAAAAATCCCATTCCTTCCCCTGATGCGTTCAAAGAAGGCAACATGGCTAACATTTCCCCCACCATCAAAATCGACATTTCCATTAAAAACGACGTCATCGAAGAAATCATCATTGGAGTTGCTTGCACTCCTCAGGAAATTGCCGCATATAAAGCCCTCTTCCAGGAATACTGGGACATTTTCGCCTGGTCATACACGGAGATGCCTGGTCTTGACCCATCTATTGTCGAGCATCGCATCGACACCTGGCCTGACATCACACCAGTTCGCCAGAAATAGCAACCGCTACACCCTTCCAAGGCCGCGGCTATCAAAGACAAAATTGACAAATTACATACGGCCGGATTTATTTATCCCATCGCTTACACTTCATGGGTTTCCAACCCTGTACCCGTCGACAAAAAATAGGGCACTATCCGTGTTTGCACAGACTTTCATGATCTCAATAACGCATGTCCAAAAGACAACTTCCCAATGCCTTTCATCGACCAGATTATCGACGACTGCCCTGACCACGAGGCTCTCTCCTTTATGGATGGATTCTCTGGCTATAACCAAATTCAAATCCACCCAGCCGATCAATACAAAACTGCATTCATTACCCCGTGGGGTAATTTCTCATATCGTGTCATGCCTTTCGGCTTAAAAAACACCGGCGCAACCTTCCAGCGGGCGATGACATACATATTTCACGATCTGGCTGAAATCATCCTTGCCTACTTGGACAACCTCACAGCTCGCTCCAAGAAACGCACCCAACATCTTGATGATTTACGAATCATTTTTCAATGGTGTCGTCAGTATAACATCCGCTTGAATCCTCTCAAGTGTGTATTCTGTGTCACCGCTGGGCATCTCCTCGGTTTCATCGTTTCCCAAAGTGGCATTACTGTGGACCCCCTCAAAGTCAAAGCCATCACCGAAATTCCACCTCCATGGAATTTACGACAACTGCAGAGTCTGCAGGGCAAAGCTAACTTCCTCAGACGCTTTGTTCCTGATTACGCCATATGCGCACATGGTTTCCTTTGCTTACTACGTCATGACATCCCCTTTCATTGGGACGATTATGCCCAACAGTCATTTGACGATCTCAAAACAACACTTTCAAATGCACCTATGATTAGTGCACCTGACTACAATTGCGACTACATCCTCTACGTATCAGCATCAACTGTATCAGTAGTCGGCGTCCTCGTCCAGCGCGGAGATGAAAATCATGAACACGTCATTTACTACGTTAGTAAGAACCTTTCAGGACCACCCTTGAAGTACAAACATGAAGAGAAACTTGCTCTTGCAGTCGTCCTCGCAGTCCAGAAACTGCGCCATTACATTTTGCTTCGGACCACCAAGGTCATCGCAGACTCCAACCCTATGCAATACTTTCTCAGTCGTTGACAAGTTAACGGAAAATTCGCTCGATGGATCGTTATCCTACAGGAATACGATCTTGAGTTCTCAACACCTAAGAGTAAGAAGGCCCTCTTTCTCGCCGAACTTGTCACGGCCCTTCCCTCTGACACCACCAGTGCCCCCGTCAACAATGACTTCCCTGACGAACATCTCTTTTACATCGTCTCAGATGATCCTTGGTATGGCGACCTCCTCGTCTACCTACGAACTCAGAAGTTCGGTCAGCACCTTTCACGAGATGATCGTCGGCGTATTCTCCATCAGGCCCCCCTCTATCTCCTCATCGGAGACATCCTATATCGACGGGGCGTTGACACTATTCTTCGTCGTTACCTGACTATTGACAAGGCCGACATAGTCTTAAACGACTGCCACAACGGCGCCTGTGGGGGCCATCTTTCGGGTATATCCACGGCTCAGAAGATTATTCGAGCCGGTTACTTTTGGCCCACCTTGTTTCATGATTGCGTTCATGCCATGAAACGTTGTGAGCAATGTCAGCTCTACGCCAACAAAGCCCGAGCTCCCCCCGCTCTTCTTCACCCCGTCATTACTGCGGGCCCTTTTTGTAAATGGGGCATTGACTTTATGACTTGTAATCCCCCCTCCAGCAATGGTCACAAATACATTGTTTTCGCCGTTGATTACTTCACCAAATGGGCCGAAGCTATGCCCACTTTCAACAACACCGCTGACACAGCAGCACGTTTTTTCTTTAATCACGTCATATCCCGTTTTGGCGTACCACTCCAGCTCGTTTCTGACCATGGAAAACACTTCGAGAATGAGATCTTCGTAGAACTCTCATCTCGATTAGGCTTCTCTCATGATTTTGCCTCACCATATTACCCTCAGTCAAACGGACAGGTCGAGGCAGTGAACAAAGTCCTCAAGACCATGTTACAGCGCACGGTTAATAAACATAAAACAAATTGGCACCACATGTTATTTTCCATGCTATGGGCTTATCGAACGGCAGTAAAGACCACCACAGGTTTCACGCCATTCCATTTAGTCTATGGGGTTGAGTCAACTCTTCCCATTGAGTGCGAAATACCTACCTTACGCACCGCAATTGAGCTATTACCTGACACTGCTCCAATGGAGCAGTGCTTGCTAAACTTGGAGTCGCTGGATGAAGATCGCCGATCTTCATTACAGAACAACGAGGCAGCTAAAAAACGATCCAAAGCTACCTTTGATCGCCATGTCAACCTTCGTTCATTCCGAGAAGGCGACCTCGTCTTGGCCTATGATATCGCCCATGATACCTTTGGCCACGACAAATTCGAATCACTTTGGCATGGCCCTTACATCATCCAACATTGCCTCACAAAAGGCGCATACATCCTGGCCTCCCCCGAAGGCCTCTCACTCAAGGAACCTATCAATGGGTTATACCTCAAAAAGTTTTATGCTTAAAAGTAGTCACACTACTTTAGGTCATTTTCTTTTTTCTAGTGTTTCTAATCTTTTTTCTCTCACCCCTCTCATCTAAACTATCCTTTGTGCTATTGACATATGCTTCCTTCACCAGCCTACCACATTGGTTACGTCGACGGCGCCAGCCGTTGGACACAAAATCTCGCTTCGGCGGCTTGGGCTTTATACACCCCCTCACATGAAATGCTACATTCAAGGGGCATATGTTTGGGGTCAGCAACCAACAACCAAGCCAAGTATACTGTTGTCATTGGCCTCCTAGCCGACACCCAGCGTCATCATATTCGTCACCTTAACGTCTTCCTCAACTCTCAACTAGCCGTTCTCCAGCTCAACAATGTTTACCGTGTACGCGATCCGTGCTTCTTTCGCAAATACCTGTAGGTTAGATTATTATCTCGACATTTTGATTCCATTACATTTACACATATTCCAAGACAATTGAATCAAACAACAGATGAAATAGCTAACATGGTGTTAGATTGGCATATATCACATCAAGCTACACATACATAACACATCACATACATCTTGTCACAGCATATAGATAAGATAGACATCATCATCATTATCAACAAAAAAACATATGTAAACAACACCAGGATCTCCAAAAAGATGTATACTCATATATATATATATATATATATATATATATATATATCAAGGCCTATCAGGCCATCTGACTGTTTACATACAAAAAATACATATGCCCACAGGCCAGTGCCACACCTCGGTACAAAATCGACTCACCAACCTATATACGATCAAAAAAGTATACAATATACATCTATCAGGGTGCCTCTATCGCACCCCCAGCTGCTCCTCCCTCAGGAGGAGGTGGTGGCCCACCCCCACCTGCCCCAGGCAGTGGTGGTGGAACACCTGCAGGACCCTCCTGCCCCGGCAGCAGGCGTCCACTGGTCATGGCAGCAAGCACAGCTGCTCGTCGCACAATCGACCGCCATGGTGGCGGTAACCCTATGCAATGCTCCAGGAACCCCTCGTCCTAGATGCGGATCCACATGCCCTCAGGCACGTCATGTAACACCATCTCCAGACGACGGCGTATATCATCAAAATCACCTCCGGCCGCCGCCGGAGGAGCGTGTGATGGCCCCGCACCAGGGTCATCAAATCGGCGCCTCCTCGTCGGTCTCTCGGGCTCTGCTGGTGCCCCCACGGCCTCATCCCTCCGATGTCTCCCTCCACGCGGTGGTCTCTCCAGCTCTCACTGAGCCGACACTCTCTGGAACTCCACCTCACGCCCGTGAGGTGCCAAATCTGCACATGCACAAAACAAACAACACACGATCATATCAGTATCTATCATCATAAATATAAACTGGTATATCAAAAACACAACATAAATCAAAACATACAAAACTCAACATACCTCGGTCATCAAAAACCTCCCCAGGAGGAAATACCATGTCCGGGTCCCCCCGGAAGTCCACCCCAGCATAGGGGTATTGAAGTATGACCTGCGACATCTGCCGCCAGATCTGTGCCACCTGCACAGTAAAATAATTCCCACCTTCACCACCACCGTGGCGAACCAGAACTGCGGACCACCGCCTCAATCGAGGCTCTCGCACCCCAGGCGCCTCTAAAAGAACCTGTGGGCGCAGCATCGACACCCTCTCCAGAAATCAGGCTACCAGGATAGAGTTGAACGCAAACTCCCCGGTACCTGTGGACCGACAACGGTCCAGCTGCGCGATCATCCGTGCGTGCAGTGTCAAACCCCAGGCGAACCGCTCATGGCCCACCACTACCCTCTCCAGCACCAGCAGCTGGCCACCACTGATCTGTTGGGTCACAAGTGACCCATACACCCGAACAATCATCGTCGCTATGAAACGATGCAGCAGCAAATCTATCCCACTAATACTCACTACAGTCCCAAACATGTAGTGCTCGCCTAAGCAATATCGCTCGGTGACCTCTGACAGTTGTGTACCCCTCGGTAGCACAAGCTCTGCCGGCAGCGGTGTTCCCCGAAAGGGGAGCCCAGTCAAGAAATATATATCCTCCACCGTAGTGAAGGGGATCTGCTCTCCTCGCACGAGGAAGCAGTGCAGATCGGGGCTCCACATCTGGAGCAGAAATTGGAGTAAGTACTCCTGTGCCCGTATCAATGGGCACTCAAAGAACTTTAGCAACCCACTGGTTGCTAAAGCCACTCGAACTACAGGCCCTGCATTGGCCACAGCATCTCGCAATTGTGACCAGTCCCGCTCACGCCACCGCACATCCATGGTCACTGCTAGCCACCTGCACACAACACAGAGTCCTATATTAGATTATGCAACCATCCAATCCATCAAAAAGGCTCCCTTTTTACCCTGAAAACTTGCCTCTAAGGCGCGGTTTTACCACCCACGGGCGCGCACACATGCGCACCTGTTCACTATACAGGCGCGCACGTATGCGCACCTGTTTTTCTCACAGGCGCGCTCGTGAACGCGCCTGTTCACAATACAGGCGCGCGCTAGGGCGTGCCTGTCAAACCCACAGGCGCGCTCTGGAGCGCACCTGTTCACCCCACAGGCGCGCACTAATGCGCGCCTGTTCACCTCACAGACACGCCATTAGGGCGAGCTTTAAATTCTCACTCACGCGCATCAATGCGCGTCAACTCTGTGGACAGGCGCCCACGTATGCGTGCCTTCCACTGAATCACCCGTGCATGTGGGCCCACATCCTATGAAAAAACCCCTTAAACCCCCTGTACGGCCCCCTGTACCTACCCTGCCCAAAAATTGGAAACCTATTTCTGTGCAGGATGATCAGACCACTAACCTGATACTCGCACACCGTCGATCGGATACCCCGTGCTCCCTGAAACTCCAAATCTCCTCTGCAATCTGCTCGTCCAGTCACTGTAGCAGCAGTTACAAATGAGGTGGCAATGTGGGCCCTACAGCTATATATAGGCCTTTTGACAAACTTCCACTCAACATTCCGGGAGCCCAAGGTGTCCATTTTTCAAACCGTCTTCAGCCACGGGATCAACATCCTGCCGCCTACGTCACGGCTGTCCTTGGGTCACTTTTCGTCCGAAGCCCCCGGGGTGCCTTTTTTTCATATCATGGTCAGGTACACACGCACATGGTCACATTTGTCAAATACATGCTCATATCTTTGATTCTCTTCAGATATTGTTCACTTTGGGTATTTGGTTGTTATGTGTGCAGGTACTTGCTCATCGGTCATCGACATCATCCCTTCAAGTATATATTCAAAACTGGCATGTAGTCTATCCCACTGTATTGCATTTTCATTTCCATTCACACCCTCTGATATTGGCCTTTAGGATCCTCATTCCCGGCTCTGTAGTACCCACACCTCCATTTGCATCTTCGGTACTGTAACCCGGTAGCATTCTCACCCACATGAGTTGTCCCATTCATAGCACCCTCTGGCACTTTTGACACTCATGCTGTTTTTTCATTACCCTTTAGGGATGGGAGTCCCGATAGTCTTTCATCATGTCATGAATCAACCACATACTCTTTCTCTTCATTTTGCTAGCTTTCCCACATGGACTCCCGAATTATCTCTGTATGGTTCTATTTTTTACCTGCACCTCCGCAGGATCATGAGCCCTTCATTTCATCCACACTCAGTTTGCCCATCTGCGAACCTACCCTCATTTCACCTATCTCATACAGAAACTCACCAATGGGGCCCCCACCCTTCATCAGTTTCCCAAGACAATTCTGCCCTCCCTGGGACACGCATTTCACACCGGGGAACCCGTTTCTGTATTTGTACTTTTTTCCCCAAAATTATTTATTATTTATTGTACAAACACCTTTATTTCCAGTCATTACATTCTTTGTCGTCACCGTTGGCAACTTGCTTTCTTTTGGCCTCACGCAACCCATGTCACCCTTGGTTGGAGCATTACTTATCATTTACCCTTGCCGGCATTGTCCATATCTTCAGAGTACTCCAAAGGTCAGTTACCTCTACCCTCTGAATTTGTTCACCTTGTCCTGCCTCTGGCACAACTTAGCACCGGTCTTGTCATCCCCCTGACACTCGACCTTGTTACACGGTTGCGGCCACTGTTTCTCTCATACATCCTCTAGCCAAGGGCAGTCTTGAGTCATCCCACTTCTTGACTTCGTCCATGTACCTCTTCCACTTCCTCACCTCAGTAGAGTCCACGGAGCCCTTTTTTGCTTCTGGGAGTCACGTCCCCCTTTTGTCGACATCAGCACACTTTTCCAGAAGGGCGACAGTATCTTGATTCTCATTCTCTATTTTTATGAGAGATCTCGGACGGCACAGGGTGAAACACCATTGCTCCTTGCTGTCGTTGGCCCCCATAACATTTGACGCCAACACTCTCTCATGTTATGGTGGGTCTTACTTTGCGAATATTGCAGTTATTTTTTTCATTTGTCGAAGACCTCTGAACTTGGTAGGGCCATCAATGCCCACATCGTCGTCGCTGCTTATTACCGCGATCATTGCCTATTATTCAGAGTATGTTCCTTTGCAGAATTGTCTTATGCCTTTATCATTACCGCCCCCGAGGGTGCTGCAGTTGTCTACACCAACACTTCCGTCAGCTTTTTTCAGAGTTACATAACACGAGCATGGGGCATGCCCGCCTCGTTTGTACACAGTTGTATATTTTTCTGCACGTCTCTTAGAAGGTCGGGTCCTACCGGTTCCTTTTTCCTCCAACGGATCGCTCCGAACGGTCCCACTATTGCTCTCCCTTACAACAACATTCTCAGTAGAAGAAACATTGATGGATTTCGGCTATACGTATGCTCCTAACCTCATCCATCAGGGGGCATCTGTTATCACCGAAATTTCGTCCGCACATGGCGACAAGAACTCCGCATCGTCAAAACAGCAATGAAGTCATTCATGGCACTGAATTAATTTCACAGCATTCTAGAAGGGTCAAAAACTATACAAAGTAACCAAAAATTGAAGGGCTCTTTACAATAGTTTGGTGCGCAGGACAAAAACGTATGATGCGCGCATGCACGCACGACGCACGACTGTCAATGCAAAAACCCGCGCACCTGCTAATACGGTGCATTTATTGAATTGGCCGGCCTCCCAACCACTTTCGGACCAGCTCCCAATCTGATTTGACTCCCAAATCCGAGCTGAATCCACAGGGTAGGCGGGTTAATGACCTAATGAAGCCCTAAAGAGCCCCTTTTCACACTTTGAAGAGGTTACATAATCGCCCGGTGATCTGCTATAAAAATCCATGAAGGAACATTGTTCTCGCAAGGAATTCCAGGTATTGTTATGCTGCTAAGATTGTCAAGGGATCATTCTTTGACGGTAACACATTGGCAACATTTCATAGAGCCATCCGCCTCTCCATTGAGTGGATGTGCTGGGAGTTCTTTCACCATCAGTCTCATTTCTTCGCATTGTAAGGAAAGCAAGTTTGTGAGGGCCTCAAGAGCCTTCCTTTGGGGGAAGAAGGAACCACAGTTCCCTTCCTTCATCGTGCTCTGGTTTCATCAATTGATCAGCTCAAAACCATTGGTGATATCGGTGTATTTTTGTGTTTATTGTTTCTTTATCCATATCTTCACAGTTTTAGTTTATTTTTGTTTAATTCTTGCTTGTAGTTTTCTTTGTTTCCTCTAACCCTTTCCTCCATAGCTGTCATGCTCTGCAAGACCCAACAGGGCATGTAAGAACCCTTGATTTTCTCACCAGGTGACGAATTGGGTGTGAACATTGGGTTTTTCAACCTTATTAATCTCACTTGAGTTTTTCCCTCACACCAGCAATAATTCCTCCAAAGTGGTGAAGGGCGTTCTAACGAAGTGGTCTTCTGGTAGCTAGTGTTTAGGAATTATGTAAATGACCATGAAAGACATCTTACAAAGTTTCGCGGAATTTCGTCGAGTCTAGATAGGTTTTTTTTAATTAATTAAATTTAATTAATTTTCCTAAGGTTAGGAATTTAATTGTTTAATTAATTAATTGTTTTTGAGCAATTATTGTAAAAACTAGGTCCTTGGGATTTTTCTAGGGGTATTTGTGTTTAAAATAAATGGAAAGGAACCCCCTACACCCTTGGACCAAGTTTCAGCTCAGTCGGACAACGTTTGCTAGGCATTTGTCCACCCGGAGTGTCAGTCAGTCAAAACAACAATTTTTATTGCTAAGTCAAGAAATCATTTTTGTAATTTTTGAGTTAATGGGGTAATGTTAAGATGAATAATGGAAAGAGAGATGATACCTAGCCTACCCAACCCACATCCTAACCTTTCCATACCCCCTTACACACTCACTTGCTAAAACACCCACGCCCCTAGGAAGATTTGTGCCCTCTTCCCATGAGGAAACATTACAACTGTGGTTTATTTGATTTGTGGGCCCCTCCCTCATTAGGTGCACCCTTCCTAGCCTCCCACATCACCCTTACCTTGTCCCCACATGACAACTCACACGTCCACCTCATCAATCCTCACCCAAACCCTAAGTGGTGCACCCCTCCTTGGGATGCTCCATTTGGCTTGGTATTTGACACTTGGATCTCATCCAAGAGGGGTCGTTTTGCCTCCTTGGGTATAAATACAGCCCCTCACTCACTCATTTCTTCACCAATCTTTGAGCTAGTGTTACTCTACTAAAATTTCGCCCCATCTCTCTTGCTCTTTGCCTCTTGCTTCAATCCCACTTTTCTCTTGAGAGTCTTGGAGCAACTTGTTGCTGCAACACTCTCCCCTTTGGATTAATAAAAGCTTTGGAGGATTTGGAGTAATCAAGAGTATTCTGATTGACTTCTTGTATATGAGGTGACATTGTTCATTTTTTTGCATATGGTGTAGTGTTGAGTAGATCTTTGGTAAATTAGTTTACTTGAGTAGATTAGCAAAGAGTATTCTTGTTGGTATATACATGTTGGGTATCTAGTGGTGTGAAGTATTTCATATTTTTATCTTATTCATGCATGTTATCTATTTGTATACCTCACATATTGCTTGAGTTTTGCAGGTTTGCCTCAAGAGATTGTTGGGATAGCCTTAGGAAGGAGTCTTCCTCTCAAAGCCCTTTTAAACTCCATGCTTTGCTTAGTCTGATTTTCTGTTCTATTTCATCATATTTTTCATTTTGATAACCATCTTAGATAGGTCATCTAAATCTCATTTTACTTGGATAATTTTGTGTGGAAAATTTCTGCCTAAAAAGTAGAAATTTTTCGTAACATTTCTTGTGTTGTGCAGCATTTCCAGCAAGAAATAGATTACTGGTTTTTGCAGGATCTTACCAGGGACAAGGGGTTATGCTGCCCACATTCGGCCGTACAACACTTCAAGAGCTTCTCCACTAGATGGGTAACGAATTTCTTCTTCTACCCACTCATTTCTAGCATTGTAGCAAGCCCCGAGGAAGTTCCCTTAAGGCTTGCATTCTCTTGCATCTATTTCATCCATTGTAATTTATTTTTGCAAGTTTTCTGCCTACACCTTGGGAGAGAGATTGGCTCAGCCAACCCCCCAATATCGTTTGGCTAGGACATAGATTTATTTCAGCATTTGTTATTTCTTGCCCCAATTGTCATTAGAACAAGGTTTTGTGGCTAGCTTGCTCTAATAATATTTGTCTTTACATTCCAACCCTCTTTGGCACAACAAAGGTAGGCTTGCCTCCACCTTGTGCCATTGTGAGTGGTTTGCTTTTGATTTTCAAGTTTTTCTTAACTAATTGCCTACACCTTGGGAGAGAAATCCCCAAAATCGTATGGCTAGGTAATCATGTGTTAATGGTTATTATGCTCATGGATTAAAATTCTCTAGAGTAGTCATCACACATCATTAATCTTAGCTTAATCCCTCAAGGAATAGTTTCATTTTCATGCTCTAGTTTTTATCAAGTGCAATCTCTCATGGTTTAAATGCTTTGGAAGTAGTCCTCTGAATTTGCAATTTACTTATCTCTTAAGGCATTTTCCATCCATTACTTTAAATCATATGTGGAGCATGTACATGGTGTAGAGCTCAGTTTTCTTTTCAGAAAGCATCTCTCATTTTCTTAGCATGCTCTCAAATGGATTAACTTACATAGCTAAATGGTGATAGTTATCCCCATTTTCTAGGGATAACTAGGAGATCATGTCTCGAGGCCCACAGGTCCTAGACATGGAGTACCGAGAGCAGGATTGACCTGAGCATGGCCTTGGAGAGCCCATATTTCTTCTTCTTCATCAGACTTGTCCTGTCAGCAGCAACAACATCCATCACCTTCGGCTTGGAATTGTATCGGAGAAGACTCTTGCTCCATGAGGTAATTGGTCCAGGTATCATGGTATGTGTCATATTTGGTCATTATAACCTTTAGAGATATGCATCAAATTCCTTTCATTTCTGACGACTGCTTAGATCTTACACTAACCCACTTGACCATGGTTGGGGGGATTGACAAGGTACCCTAGCAATATTGTACCCATAGGTTTTGGTTAGCCACCAGGGGGGATTTTGAAGGGCCATCGTTTGCTCCCATCATATCATCACTCTTACATCTTATCTCCCACTCATCTATCCCATTCGCCTAGTCCGGACATTAGGATGACCTATTTGTGGGGTTACACCTTATCTCGTGGGAAGAAGGAGCTAAAGGCCCAGGAGGTAAAAGCAGCTGGTAAGAGATAAAAGCCATAAAAAATAAAACCTAGAGATGCCTCGCCCAGGGATCCCCGAGAAGGCAATAAAAAGCCTCTCAACAAGAAACAAGAGGGACCCGAAGAAAAATGACAAAACAAGACCTAGCCAAGAGGATGGGGGGTCTCATCACGAGCCAACCCATTATGTTCATGGGTACCTAGCAGAATGACATTGCCATTATCTGGTTACCATGCCAGGGCAGTGACCTTTGGTTTCATGGCCAAGGGAAAGGGGGTCTCATCACGAGCCAGCCTTATCATCTCTGTGAAAGTACTTGTGGGTAACACTGTCAGCTCTGGTCACCACGTCAAGGCAGTGTCCTCTAGTTAGACCTTGAAATAAAAAGAAAGAAAAAGTA
>ML819275.1:46613-58084 GCA_009831015.1 Picea engelmannii
TGATTGAAGTGTTGATTGAATACATTGTTGGCTTTGTCATCTTGATAGTTATTGATGAATTAATGCTCTTTCCATAGATAATTGACAAAACGTTGATCTCATTGACATCTATTGCTTTACATTGCTTAAATTATATCATATGGTCATATGAAGTGCTAACCCTTTGTATATAGCCTGCATATATATTTTTCTATTGTTGCTTTGTTATGGGCAAGTGTTCTCATTTGGGACTATACTTCATTATTGGATGATTAGTCGGACCTTCTGATTTTGGTGGTAACCTGTGAGGGGGAAACTTTAACTCTAACCTTATATCTCAGCCTCTTCAAAACCTCAGGTTACCGGGGACGTCTCCCCTAGGCTAACCTCCCTAAATAGAAAGAACCTCCCCATTGTGGTGACATTGGGTGGGGAATGTTCCTGTTTCACCAGTTTGACCCTTATCCTTTAGCTATTTGACCTAAACTACAAACTGAGCGATAACAGTGATCACATAAAGCAATTTTCTATTATAATTAGCGAGTTGTTCTTGTCTTTCACTTTACTTTTTCTATTCAAGTTTACATGCATACATGGTCAAGTGGATGATAATGGAATAGATGTTTTACTTTCAGCTTTCTTACTTTCTTTAAATGTGTTCATAGGCTTCATTTTCATAATCTGCAACACACTTTCACAGTCATTTAAGTTTCGGTTTTGGGCATAATTCACTGTTTTTGGGCACTTAAAACTTATCAAAACACTCATAAACACATCCTAAGACTTAGTCCTAAGTCATAATAATATATTAGACCCACTAGGACACCTAAAATCCACCATCTTCACCATCTAAAATGGGAATTGAGGAGGTAAATGGAAGGTTATAGGCCGGGGACGGTCTCATGGCACAAAGGATTGTCCTTTCCGTAAAAACTCAATTCTTTGGGCCGACCTGTGAAGCTAGGGTGGGCCTTGTTGCCTTCACTTCTTGAGCATCCAACAACTATTTGGAAATAGGAGGAGGAGGATTAAGGTTTGACACTTAGCTAGGAGGGTAATTAAAATTTGTAAAATCTTTAAGCAACTCTCAACCACTTAGTCTTTTAGACAATCTTCTTATTGGATACATCTCATGGTTGTTTAGAACACTAGATTGCAAGCATTCACATATTTCTAGCTTTCATGCAAGTTCGTGGTTTAGATATCTAAGTGTTTAATTCTTTGAGCTTATTGAGCCTTTGTCTTTCATACTTCATATCTTTTGGTTAATGCTCTTTATGGTGTGATTCAACAAGAGATAGTGCATCCCACTTGGAGGCATCATCTTGTCGGATCTTGAGTGCTTTTATGGTTGCCATTGAAAAGCGGTCCAATTGCTATTGGGGCATGCTTGGCCTTATGTGAATGATCTTCATGTTTTGATATCTTTTGAATTCTCACATTTAGGCACTTGGTTAATCTTGTTTATTTGTATCTTGTGTATCTCATGTATCTTATTCATAATTGTTGTAAAATACCTTATTTATTGTTGTAAGTACTTGTATCTTTTTGTTGTAGAGTAATTGTAATTTTGTAATCTTTGTAATCTTTTGTAATCAACCTCCTTGAACATAGTTGACCCCTTTGCCCAACCTTAGGAACTAGTCTTAGTTGACTTAGGGAAGGGTTTGCCTAACATGAGTAATTGTGCATCTTGCATTGCTGCCTTTTCATCATAGGTTAGTACTCCTCCCAAATTTCTAATCAATTAAAACCAACTCCTAGAATATAAACATTAAATCACATCTAGTAACTAGGGTCTACCCCCCTTGGCTTCCCTAGGAGTAAGCCTAGAAGGAAGAGGTTCCAGTCAAGGTGACAGTGTGGACTGTGAACGTAGGCATTGTGCCTCCAAGGACACACTAAGTGAGCTGGACTTTGCTCACGTTTGCAAGTGTGTATTAGGACGACAACATCCTTGGCACCGTTGCGGGGGATAAGTCATTTATCCTTGGTCAAAACGACTTAACTTAATTTTTTAAGAACTAAACAATAAAAACTTTAGTCCCTAAAATTCATTGAACTTGTATTGGTTGATTTTGTGTGATTACTTTCCAAGTGGCGACTCCATTGAAAAAATCTGTCAAGCATACTACTAGGAGAACTTCACAAGGAGTGATTTATTATTTTCCTGAACTTGAAAAGGTTTATAGGAGGAGGCTAAATCGCCTTGCTCCTAGGAGGCTACTTGAAAGTCTTGGAGAAGAAGCACTCGCTGATATCCAATACTTGTTCCAAACCAATAATCAACAAACTGTTAATAATCCCACTAATAATCCTAACGCCACCATGAGTATCTTTTTGAGACCTTTGAACTTTGCAGCAATCCAAGGTGCCCCTCACGCAGTTCTTGAAAAATCTATTGACAAGTTGCCTACCTTTCAGGGAAACAATGCTATAAGTGCCAAATCTCATATCCTGAATTTTTGGATGTGTGTGGAAAGATATTGTAGGGGTCATGATGAAGAAGATGTAAAAATGACTTTGTTTGTGTATTCACTAGAAGGTGATGTTGTCGAATGGTTTACTGATTTTGATCCAGCTACATTCAACACCCTTGAATCGATATTGAATGAGTTTAGGAAGAGATGGGGTGATCAAAAGGAACATAGGTTCCAGCTTGCTTCTCTTACCACTAGCCATAAGAAAGAAAATGAAACTGTGGTAGAATTTAACACTAAGTTTAACAGCTTGGTGAAAAGCCTTCATAATGACATTAAGCCTTCAAATACCGCAACTTTGATTTATTATATCGAGGCATTTGAGGGTGAAATGAGGTATGCCTTAAGAGATAAGGAACCTCAAACTTTAGGAGCAGCACAAGCTACAACTATAAAAATTGAACAGAATATGTTGGAGGCTAGGAAGTCTAACATCCCTGGTTTTGCTAGAGGGTCTTCTTCCCAACTTTATGATGAGAAGAAGAAAAATGTTGAAACTCAAAAACCCTCTAATGATGGCATTAAGGAGCTCACTCAATTGATTAAACAAATGGAAATTAATCATGCTAATCAATTGAAGGAACATGTTAGTCAGATGAATGCCATGCAGAATAGGTTGATATCCATGGAAAGGGGACAAGCTAGTAGGCCCCAACATAGGCCAAATGAAAAGTGGCCTAAGAAGTCCCCTCCCCAAGATCAAAGACCACCAAATCCATTTGAATCCACTAATTGGGTTGACCTTGTGAGCAATTCCATGATGAGTCAACTTGCCAAGTCTTCCTTCACCTTTATGGTGAGGAGGGACCTTATGGATCAGAAAATGAACAAGTTAATATGTGTGGTCATGAGTATAATGTTGGCATGTATGATTGGATGGATTTGGATGAATGTGACGAGCGGGTGAAGAACATGAATTGCATGAGTGATGTTGTGGTGGATAAAGTAACAGAAATGTTTGGTCGCAAGCCTACTCCACAACAAGTAGCTGAAATGGAAAAATTTAAAGGCATTACCTATCAAAGGAATGGGAACAAAAGTCAAGATGGAAAACAAGCAAACATTCCCAAGGTAGATCCAACCCCCCCTAAGTCAAATATGTATGCAAGTTCAGAATTAAACATTGACTTAGGAGGATGGTTAAGTAATGCAAAGATGTTGGTGCCTATGTCCGAAATAATGAAGATTCCTTCTCAAAGGGAGAAGTTTCTCAAAGCCATAGATTGTCCTTATTAGAAAAGTGTTGACATTCCACCAACAAGAACTTATCAGGATGCACCGGTTATTCTACAAAATATGGATAGGGGGAATGAAAAGAATAGACCATGTTTCTTATCCTTGCTTGTGAATGATTTTATTCTTCATAATTGTATGTTAGATTCGGGAGCCACTTCAAATGTTATGACTAAGAAAGTAATGCAACAATTGAACCTAAGGATATCTAGACCTTATCATAACATTTGTGCTATGGATAGCAGGACAATCGAGGTGCATGGTTTGATTAAGGGGTTACAAGTACACTTAGTTGCATTCCCAGATATCATGATTGAAATGGACATTGTTGTAATTGATGTACCGAATACTTGGGGTATGTTGCTAAACAGAAAGACAGCTGCAAATTTAGGTGGTAGTTTACAAATCGACTTAAGTTATGCCACCATTCCAACTCCAAATGGTTTAGAGTTTAGATTGAATAGAGAGTTGGAAAGAAAGTATCATGTGGAAGATCCTAGGAAAAAGGAAAATGAGATTGTTTTTCGGGAAGTAGAAATGGGATGTTATGAGATACAGTATACTTCGCCATTTACCAAGATGGAACTTAATAGCAAACCCCCAAGCATTTGCAATGTTTGGGACCCCATGGATTCTTTTGATGGGATTTTTCTTGAAGAAAATATGGATCAGACAGATAATAGTTTGTTTCCTTCAGAATCAAAGTCAGAGTTGGATTTATTAGTCGAAAATGTGTGATCAGCTCAACCTTCATCAACGGAGTCAGCTAAATGTCAGAAACAGTCAGATGGGATTCTTGGGCCACACCCTCCTTACTTTGTCGAGCTTGGGAAAGTAAGAGATAAAATAAGTAATGAGAATCTGATGGGAATTACTATGGATGATAAGGTTAATATTGACAAAGTAAGATATATCATCCCTAGTAAAAGGTATGCCAAGACTTTTAAGGAAAAATTAAGTTCACAGGCTTTGCACTTGGCACCTATGGAAAACCATCAGAAATTTTTTAAGGGGAACTACCCCAAGTGACCTAAGGTTAGAAACCGGGATTCACATGAAAGAGTAAACAATCAGCATAAAGTATATCAGTCTTCTAGCAACTCTTCTCAGCTAGTGGGACGACATAAAGTCAGACATCCTAGTGAGAGGACCCCTCCTTGAAGTGTTTCTTCATATGGAAACTTGGTGTCCAAAGGGACACCCCTTTGTAACGTATCTCTAACCCTTTTCCTTGTATTTCAGTTTTGTATTATTTCATTCATTATGTTGATATGTACTTGGAATTATTTCAGTTTCATAGATTCATTTTGTAGTTATGTAGATGTTGTTTATAGCATTTGTTTATTTCATTATATATATATATATATATATATATATATATATATATGTATGCTTATGTTGGTTATTGGTGAGAACCTTTTTGTAGATGTTGGATTCTCGTATGCTCTTCGTCCCATGTGAGAAGATCGAACACACGTCCCCATGTGGAGCCAGATGTTGATCGTGTATTCAACTAGGGAGTCAAATCCATGTGCCATGAAGAAACGCATCATCAGATGCTCATTTGTCGAAGACAGTTTGGTTCTACTGGGCAATTTATGCTTCCAGCACAAATTTTTGTAAACGGAATTTCCGCACCCCGGCGTGGGTTAATAATGTAATAGGTCTGCATGAGTCATAGTTAGGTCATCTATCTTGGGATCTATTCATTAGGAGAGTTCCTTTCACCGAGGGTTTTTAATCCTCAGGTTATTAATTGGGTTTTTCAACCTTATTAATCTCCCTTGAGTTTTTCCCTCACACCAGGAATAATTCCTCCAAAGTGGTGAAGGGCATTCTAACGAAGTGGTCTTATGGTAGCTAGTGTTTAGGAATGATGTAAATTACCATGCAATACATCTTACAAAGTTTCGCGGAATTTCGTCGAGTCTAGATAGGTTTTTTTTAATTAATTAAATTTAATTAATTTTCCTAAGGTTGGGAATTTAATTATTTAATTAATTAATTGTTTTTGAGCAATTATTGTAAAAACTAGGTCCTTGGGCTTTTGCTAGGGGTATTTGTGCTCAAAATAAATGGAAAGGCACCCCCTACACCCTTGGAACAAGTTTCAGCTCATTCGAACAACGTTTGCTAGGCATTTGTCCACCCGGAGTGTCAGTCAGTCAAACCAGCAATTTTTATTGCTAAGTCAAAAAATCATTTTTGTAATTTTTGAGTTAATGGGGTAATGTTAAGATGAATAATGGAAAGAGATATGATACCTAGCCTACCCAACCCACATCCTAACCTTTCCATACCCCCTTACACACTCACTTACTAAAACACCCACATCCCTAGGGGGATTTGCGCCCTCTTCCCATGAGGAAACATTACAACTGTGGTTTATTTGATTTGTGGGCCCCTCCCTCATGAGGTGCGCCCTTCCTAGCCTCCCACATCACCCTTACCTTTTCCCCACATGCCAACTCACACATCCACCTCATCAATCCTCACCCAAACCCTAAGTGGTGCGCCCCTCTCCTTGGGATGTTCCCTTTGGTTTGGTATTTGACACTTGGATCTCATCCAAGAGGGTTTTTTTTTCCTCCTTGGGTATAAATACAGCCCCTCACTCACTCATTTCTTCACCAATCTTTGAGCTAGTGTTACTCTACTGAAATTTCGCCCCATCTCTCTTGCTCTTTGCCTCTTGCTTCCATCCCATTTTTCTCTTGAGATTCTTGGAGAAACTTGTTGCTGCAACACTCTCCCCTTTGGATTAATAAAAGCTTCAGAGGATTTGGAGTAATCAAGAGTATTCTGATTGACTTCTTGCATATGAGGTGACATTGTTCATTTTTTTGCATATGGTGTAGTGTTTAGTAGATCTTTGGTAAAGTAGTTTACTCGAGTAGATTAGCAAAGAGTATTATTGCTGGTCTATACATGTTGGGTAGCTAGTGGTGTGAAGTATTTCATATTGTTATCTTATTCATGCATGTTATCTATTTGTATAGCTCACATATTGCTTGAGTTTTGCAGGTTTTCCTCAAGGGATTGTTGGGATAGCCTCAGGAAGCAGTCTTCCCCTCAAATCCCTTTTAAACTCCATGCTTTGCTTAGTCTGATTTTCTGTTCTATTTCATCATATTTTTCACTTTGATAACCATCTTAGATAGGTCATCTAAATCTCATTTTACTTGGATAATTTTGTGTGGAAAATTTCTGCCTAAAAAACAGAAATTTTTCGTAACATTTCTTGTGTTGTGCAGCATTTCCAGCAAGCAATAGCTTGCTGGTTTTTGCAGGATCTTACCAGGGACAAGGGGTTATGCTTCCCACATTCGGCCGTACAATACTTCAAGAGCTTTTCCACTAGATGGGTAATGAATTTCTTCTTCTACCCACTCATTTCTAGCATTGTAGCAAGCCCCGAGGAAGTTCCCTTAAGGCTTGCATTCTCTTGCATCTATTTCATCCATTGTAATTTATTTTTGCAAGTTAGTTTTCTGCCTACACCTTGGGAGAGAGATTGGCTCAGCCAACCCCCCAATATCGTTAGGCTAGGACATAGATTTATTTCAGCATTTGTTATTTCTTGCCCCACTTGTCATTAGGACAAGGTTGTGTGGCTAGCTTGCTCTAATAATAATTGTCTTTACATTCCAACCCTCTTTGGCACAACAAAGGTAGGCTTGCCTCCACCTTGTGCCATTGTGAGTGGTTTGCTTTTGATTTTCAAGTTTTGCTTAACTAATTGCCTACACCTTGGGAGAGAAATCCCCAAAATTGTATGGCTAGGTAGTCATGTGTTGATGGTTATTATGCTCATGGATTAAAATTTTCTATAGTCATCACACATCATTAATCTTAGCTTAAGCCCTCAAGGCATAGTTTCCTTTTCATGCTCTAGTTTTTATCAAGTGCAATCTCTCATGGTTTAAATGCTTTGGAAGTAGTCCTCTAAATCTACAATTTACTTATCTCTTAAGGCATTTGTCATCCATTACTTTAAATCATATGTGGAGCATATACATGGTGTAGAGCTCAGTTTTCTTTTAAGCAAGCATCACTCATTTTCTTAGCATGCTCTCAAATGGATTAACTTACATAGCTAAATGGTGATCACATAAAGCAATTTTTTGTTATAATTGGCAAGTTGTTCTTGTCTTTCACTTTACTTTTTCTATTCAAGTTTGCATGCATACATGGTCAAGTGGATGATAATGGAATAGATGTTTTATTTTCAGCTTTCTTACTTGCATTAAATGTGTTCATAGGCTTCATTTTCATAATCTGCAACACACTTTCACAGTCATTTAAGTTTCGGTTTTGGGCATAATTCATTGTTTTTTGGGCACTTAAAACTTATCAAAACACTCATAAACACATCGTAAGACTTAGTCCTAAGTCATAATAATATATTAGACCAACTAGGACACCTAAAATCCACCATCTTCACCATCTAAAACAGGAATTGAGGAGGGCAACGGAAGGTGATAGGCCAGGGACTGTCTCACGGCACGAAGGAGTGTCCTTTCCATAAAAACTCAATTCTTTGGGCTGACCTGTGAAGCTAGGGTGGGCCTTGTTGCCTTCACTTCTTGAGCATCCAGCAACTATTTGGAAATAGGAGGAGGAGGATTAAGGTTTGACACTTAGCTAGGAGGGTAATTAAAATCTGTAAAATCTTTAAGCAACTCTCAACCACTTAGTCTTTTAGACAATCTTTTTATTGGATACATCTCATGGTTGTTTAGAACACTAGATTGCAAGCATTCATATCTTTCTATCTTTCATGCAAGTTTGTGGTTTAGATATCTAAGTGTTTAATTCTTTGAGCTTATTGAGCCTTTGTCTTTCATACTTCATATCTTTTGGTTAATGCTCTTTATGGTGTGATTCAACAAGAGATAGCGCATCCCACTTGGAGGCGTCATCTTGTTGGATCTTGAGTGCTTTTATGGTTGCCATTGAAAAGCAGTCCAATTGCTATTGGGGCATGCTTGGCCTTATGTGAATGATCTTCATGTTTTGATATCTTTTGAACTCTCACATTTAGGCACTTGGTTAATATTGTTTATTTGTATCTTGTGTATCTCATGTATCTTATTCATAATTGTTGTAACATCCCTTATTTATTGTTGTAGGTACTTGTATCTTTTTGTTGTAGAGTAATTGTAATTTTGTAATCTTTGTAATCTTTTGTAATCAACCTCCTTGAACATAGTTGACCCCTTTGCCCAACCTTAGGCACTAGTCTTAGTTGACTTAGGGAAGGGTTTGCTTAACATGAGTAATTGTGCATCTTGCATTGCTTCCTTTGCATCATAGGTTAGTACTCCTCCCAAACTTCTAATCAATTAAAACCAACTCCTAGAATATAAACGTTAAATCACATCTAGTAACTAGGGTCTACCCCCCTTGGCTTCCCTACAAGTAAGCCTAGAAGGAAGAGGTTCCCGTCAAGGTGACAGTGTGGACTATGAACCTAGGCAGTGTGCCTCCAAGGACACACTAAGTGAGCTGGACTTTGCTCACGTTTGCAAGTGTGTATTAGGACGGAAACATGGGTTATAGTGAGAACTCTAAGGCTTACAGGATATATGTAGCAGGTCAGAGGTAGATAGAGGTAAGCAGGGATGTGAATTTCCATGAGGAAGCCGCATTCAAGAAATCCAGAGAGCTACAGAAGGAATCAGAAGCAGTTCAACCAACTTCAACCTCTTCTGAAAGTGAAGAGGTGGATGATCAGAGGGAGGAACCTCATGAAGGGCCAAGTGATAAGCCCCTAGAACCTGCTGAAGAGTTGGAAAGAACTCTTGAAAAACCTCTAGCCAAAAGGAAGCCGGGATGGCTTAAAGAAACAGTGCAGGAAGCAGAAAAGATAGTTTCCCCCAAAGGAACCTTCAGGGAAATTAAGAGGCCTCGTAGGTTTGGAGGCTATGTTGCATTGATGAGAAGCATCAGTGATGCCGAACCTTCTTCATTTGAAGAAGAAGATAGATTACAAGTATGGAAGGATGCCATGCTTGAGGAATACAGGTGTATACTAAAGAACAATGTCTGGGACATTGTGTCGAGGCCAAAGGACAAATCAGTGGTCTCTTCCAAATGGATCTATAAGATCAAACATGCAGTCGATGGGAGTGTGGAAAAGTTCAAAGCAAGATTTGAAGCCAGAGGCTTCACTCAGAAAGAAGGAATTGAGTACGACGATATTTTTGCCCCTATAGCCAGGTATACCTCCATTCGAGTTATTATTGCATTAGCTTCAGTTGGAAGTTGGAAGTTGCATCAAATGGATGTAAAAACAACATTCTTGAATGGAAAGATTGAACGTGTCTTTGTGGAACAACCATATGGTTTTGTACTACATAACAAAGACCCTCATGTATGCAAGCTAAGGAAGGCCTTGTATGGTCTTAAGCAGGCTCCTAGAGTTTGGTATGACAGGATTGATAGCTTTCTGAAAAGCCTGGACTTTCAAAAAAGTGATGCTGATGCAAATCTGTACTTCAAGGTAAGAGGGAACCAGCCTATTATACTAATCTTGTATGTCGATGATCTCTTTCTGGCAGGAGATGAAGGGATAATAGCCTATTGTAAGAGGGAGCTAATCTCAGAATTTGAGATGTAAGACTTAGGCTTCTTAGATGTTTCACTATAGCCAGTGAAAATACATTTCTCACTTCTGTCATCAAGTTTCTTCCTTAATTCGGAAGGTATGTGAGCGTATGCTATGCATCTGAATGTCCTTAGATGCGCTACATTGAGCTTTGTCCCACTCCATGCTTCTTGGGGAACTTTCATCTTTAGACTTGTTGTTGGAGATCTATTCAAGAGATAAACTGAGCATGCTATTGCTTCAGCCCAAAAAGTATTTGACAAACTTTTCTCTTTAAGAAGTGTTCTTTCCATATTCATTATTGTCTGGTTTTTCCTTTCAGCCACTCCATTCTGTTGTGGAGTATACCTGGTTGTTGTTTGCATGATAATGCCATGTGATTTGCATAAATTTGCAAATTCTCTAGAGTTGTATTCTGCTCCTCCATCTGACCTGAGTGCTTTGATATATTTGCCACTCTGTTTTTCAGCTTCTGCCTTGAATTCTTTGAATTTTGCGAATGTTTCAGACTTGTGTCTGAGAAAATAGATCCATATTTTTCTGCTGAAATCATCAATAAACGTTAGAAAGTAAAAACTACCACCTATTGACTCTGTTTGCATTGGTCCACATAGGTCAGTGTGAACAAGTTCAAGACGTTTTTTGGCTTGATTGGAAGATTGTGGAAAACTAGTTCTCTTATGTTTTCCAAGTATGCAAGACTCACGTGGGGGAATTTGCTCTTTAAATATAGGAAGACCTTTGACCATTAAGTTTTTCTGAACAAGACTTAGACTCTGAAATGGTAGATTTCCAAATCTTGTATGCCAAACCATTGTTTCATTCAGGGTTGATGTACTCTGTGCATATGGTTGACTCAGATTTGCAGTTCTGAGGGTAAGGGGAAACATCCTATTTGGAGTCATATGGATTTCAGAAATCAATTTTTTGTTGGGGTATTTGCCATATATTTTGCAAGATGCTCCTTCAAAAAGTACCTTATAGCCATGTTCAATGAGTTGTCCTACACTTAGCAAATTATGTTTTAGATCTGGTACATGATAGACATTGTTTATGTCTTTCTTTACATTTTGTTTAGTAAGAATAGGAACAGTTCCTTTTCCTTGAACTTTGACTAAGTAATCATTTCCTAGTGTAATATCAGATGAGATTGAAGAATCAATGCATGA
>ML819275.1:95722-110455 GCA_009831015.1 Picea engelmannii
TCAAGGCTTTGAATTCCTTGAATTTTCCAAACACTTCATCTTTTGATTTCAAGAAGTAAACCCAAGTCTTGCGAGAATAGTCATCAATAAATGATACATAGTATACATACCCACTAAGAGAGGTGGATGGCATTGGGCCACATGCATCTGAGTGGATAAGCTCCAAGACTCCTTCTGTGTTATTGTCGCTCTTCGGGAAAGGATTCTTGATGTTCTTTCCTTGTGCACATCCCTTGCACACACCTTCATGATAAACCTTGAAATTGGGTAGACCTGTAACTGCCTTGCTTACATATGGCAAGGTCTTGTAGTTGATGTGAGCTAGTCTTCTATGCCAAAGTTCACACGGAGTCTCAGTGGAGTGAATCAAGGCTGCATCTGAGTGACCTTTTAATTTGTACAGACCACCTTCTTCTGTTCCAATAACAATTGCATCTTCTATGGTTTTTCCTTTAGGCCACATAAGGACTTCACCATCTATGAATGCAACCCTGAAGCCTTTCTTATCTAAAGCTGAGATAGAAAGAAAATTCTTCGTCAAACCTGGTACATATAGTACATCCTTCATATTCATTGGGGTCCCTAGATCAAGTTTGTAATTGGACTCTCCCACTCCGTTGATAGGGCACTAGTAATCATCTCCAAGTGTAACTTTATGGGGAAAGTTATCTTTTGTAAGGCTAGAGAGAATCTTTCTCTGACCTGTCATGTGCTTGGAAGCACCACTGTCTATGAGCCAAGTATCCTCACCAAGTGACACTGATCCTGAGAGGGCAGAGATTAAGACATAGTCTTCAATCTTTTCTTTAATCATCTTTATGGGTGGCTCTTCATCTTCAACTGTATGGGCATGGTGCCTTTTGTTTCTCTTCTTGTATTCTTCTCTTCTAGTTGGACAATTCTTAGCAATATGTCCCATCTTGTCACAATGGTAACATTGGTAGGATGAGAAATCATTTTCTCTTCTTTGACCTTTCTGAAACTTTTGGAATCTCCTTGGAGGGTGAGATTCTTTATGGATGAATCTATTTGGGGAGTGAGACTCCTTATGTAGATGGGTCTCCTCCTTGAAGTGAGACCTTCTCTTTCCTCCTTTAGAATGAGCAGCTAGAGCTTGATCTTCATCCCTTAATAGTATTGCTTCTCGGTTAGCTACTCTTGCTTCTTCTTGAACACATTCTTCCCAAAGATTGTCAAATTGAAGTTTCTCTTTTCTGGAACAAGTGGTTTGGATGAATGCATCCCAAGGTCTTGTGAGACCATTAAGAGCTATCATTATGAGTTCATCTTCATCTAGGGTATCTCCAATTGCTTCTAGTTGTTCCTTGAATTGAGAGATTCTAGAGAAATATTCATGAACTATTTCTCCTTTCTGCATCTTTGTATTCTTGAGTTGAGTTCTCAAGTTCATCTTCCAGTTAATGTTTCTTCCTTCATACAATCTGGTTAGGGCATCAAACATTTCTTTTGGGGTATTCTTAGATGCCACTTGAGGGATCAAATGATATTTGATAGAGTCTGCAATGATTCTTTTGGCCCTAACCATGTCCTTCTGGTACTTTGCTTTAGTTGTAGTATCTGCAGGCTCTGTACATTTTCTTTGATGAATCTTTCTAGGTCATTCTCTTCAAGAATGAGTGAAATCCTATACTTCCAGGCACGGAAGTTATCCACACCTTCTAACTTGTCAACAAGCTTGGTGCTTGCAGACATCTTGCCCTGGAGCTCGAAAAATGACCAAAAAAATGAAAGTGCTTAGAATTCAGATCTGAACTTACCAGGAGGTGCGCTTGGTTGAGGCAAGTAGCCTGGTTGCAGTTATTTTTCTGGAAATTCAGCTTTTACCCCTTGAAACTGAGCTTGCGCAAATCTGGACTGGTACTTCTGGTATTGGTTCTGGTTTCTTGGTTTTCTAGTCCTAGTGAAAACTAAGGTTTCACCTTCCACGAGTTATGTCCACTAAAAAAGTGCACTCAAGTTGTCAATGAGTTCATTGGGCTAGGGCGCACTTCCTTAAAAGTTTTTAGGCTGAAATTCCTCTTCAACATAAAGCCCTAATTTTCTTGTACGACAACAATGACGTTTTTGCTTATCCAGTGAAAGGTGCTCTCCTCAGCTTAGCTCTGATACCATGTTAATTTTAGAGCAGCTATTAAGTTTCTTTTCAATTTACTAGACAATAATAGCATATGCGGGATCACTGAGAGAAACACAATCACAAGATACACATCATTTATCTTGGGAAACCCTCATGGGGGAGAAAACCCAACAAAAAATTCCTTAATATATATAGCCAATACAATGCCAAGACAATAAACCAAAACACTAGAGAATATCCAAGATTGAGCAATGCGACTCTCTCTTCCTTCTTCCGGCAACTGGCAACTACAACTTCAAACTTGCACACTAGATGAGTGAGCTAATGAGGCACTAGCCTCTCTTATTTATACTCACTAGCAGGCGCTAGGGAGGTGTCTCTTCACTGGGCAGGGTCGACCTCTTCACTTAGTGGCTAAAACCACTTTAATTAGCCTGGGGGCCGACTTCTTAATTAGCATGATATAATTAGGGTTTGACCAATCCATAAAAGGGGATTTGGTCATTTACAAAGCCTGACATGATCAATCCACAAAAGGGGATTGATCTAATTAATAATGACTCAATAATAAATAGAATACTCTTTGAAGTTACAATATTTCAACAAAGTTCTCTCTACTTCTCTTCTTGTCTTGGAATCTAGTGCACACCACTTTGGAGGAGGATTTTGATTAGATGTTTCTCACTTGTTGATGATTGGATGGTGAATTACAGTTTCCTCATGCATGCAGTTGTCTTAGTAAGTCCTCTTTGTTCAAGTTTTATTGCTTATGTGCGTGTATCTTGGTATATTCTCTTTTAGAGGCTTAATTTTTGTTAAATTTGGCAGCATAGGTAGTCATTCTCCAATGAGAGGCCATGTGGGACACCCTAAGGCTAGCCAGAGAGATTTGGAGAATCAACCAGTCTTGTGAGGTATTGAAAAAATTCGGGGGGAACATACAACCTCTGTGAGTCAAACCAAAAGTCAGGATGAACGAGATGCTATATGATCCTGTGAGTCTAGCCAAGGCAAAGGAAGAAGCTTTGTAAGTCTAAGACAAAAGTCAAGATGTAAGTCTAATGCAAAAGTCAGGGGGAACTTACAACCTCTGTGAGCATAGAAAGATTAGTGCAAAATTCCTGAACATACAACCTCTGTGAGCATAGACAAACTAGTGCAAAAGTCAGGGGGAACATACAACCTCTGTGAGCCTAGTCAAGCTTTGTGAGCCATGAGAAAAAGTCAAGGCGTCTAGAAAAAGTTAGGTTGAATGTACAATTCCTATGAGCTAGACACAAAATATCTTCCTTATGCAAATAATGTAAATGTAATGATCTAGTGCGTTGGCACGTGTAACTTTATCCACCATGAAAAGAAATTCGATTTGCCTAACTCAGTTGTAAAAGTCGAATTGCATGTTTACTCTAAGTTTTCAAACTCAAGTTGTAAAAGACAAGTTGTATGTGGTCAAAGTCAAGTTGACAAGTCGAGTTACATGTTGCATGTCGAGTTGCATGCATGCATGTCAAGTTACATTGCATGCATGTCTAGTTGCATGTCAAGTTGCATGTTGAGTTGGCATGCAAAGTTTAGTCAAGTCAAGTTACTAATTCGAGTTGAGTCTAGTGGAAAAAGACACGCAGGCTCCTTCTAATTTAAGTCCACTCTCCTCTCTTCTCCACGCCTTTAAATATAGAGCTCGATCTCCTCTTCAAAACACAGGTTATCCAGCGCAAGGCTGAAGGAGACAGAGCAGTAAAGGTCAGTGATTAGTGTTGTCCATATCAGCAGTAAAGGTCAGCGATTAGTGTTGTCCATATCAGCAGTAAAGGACAGTGATTAGTGATGTCTATTTCAGCAGTGAAGGAGTCGAACAGTGTTGTGTATATCAGCAGTAAAGGACAGTGAACAGTGTTGTCTATATCAGCAATAAAGGACAACGAATAGTGTTTTTTATATCAGTTGTAAAAGTCAGTGAAGTTTTTGTGTTTGTTGGTCTAACAGTCAGGTATTTTCATGGTGGATTATTGTACTTGATCTTACATATTATTTGCAATAAAGGAAGATTGTTTGTTGGGGGTTTTCTCCCTGTATAGGGTTTCCCCAAGGTAAATTCTTGTGCATGTGTGAGATTCTATTTGAGTACCTCTTCTACTTTTGTTCATCATTTCAAAGTATTCATTTTGTTGGTTGATAAATCAAAATTGTGCTTAAAGAATTTTAAAAACTAAAGAAATAATCCACATGTTAAATCAAGCTCGATAATTTAACATCGTATCAGAGCTAAGGGTGTGAAAGAGCTTGTTGAAGTGCAGGAACAAGGTACACACAGATCCAAGAGAGCTTGATTAGTTTCCAGCGTGAATTCCATGGCATCCTCCATTTCTATTAGGGCCGAGGATAGGCTTGAAGGAGCTTCCAACTTCAATGTGTGGAAGCTCAGGATAATGAATATCTTGCAAGAGCATGATCTTGAGCAGTATGTGACCTCAGTTATGGAGGAACCCACCTCTAATGCAGGAAGAGTGGCCTTCAGGAAGAGTCAAGCAAAGGCCAAGAAAATTATCTTTGACTCAGTCAAAAACAGTATAATGCCAGTAATGACTTCGTTAATGACTGCTAAGGAATGTATGGATACCTTGGTAAATTTGTATGAGAAAAAGGCACCAAGTCAGAAGAGAGAACTTAAGCACAAGCTTAAGTATTTGAAGATGGAGAAAGGTGAATCAATGGCATCTTTTTGTTCTAGGATATCCTAGATCAGAGATCATCTCTTGGTCACAGGTGTCATAGTGGATGATGATGACTTAGTGAAAGCCATATTTGATGGACGTCCTTCCCCATGGGAGACTTTCTTATCCAGCGTGAGTAGGAGAGAGATTGAGCCCACATTTGAGAGGTTATGTCATGATTGTCTCCAAGAGGAGATTCATACTGCTACCAGGAGCGAGCCTTCCAAAGAAGAGCATTCGGTATTAGCATGAAGATTCAAGGGAAAGAAGAAAGTCACTTTCCAGAAAGGCTCTCAAAATAAGATAAATACTAAAGGTACGTTCAAAGGAAAGAATATTGATACATCTAAGATTAAATGTTTTAATTGCAATAAGTTGGGTCACTTTGCTAGAGACTACTGGTATAGGAAGAAAGGTCCAAGGAAAGGGAAACATCATTCCTCAATTGTTGAGGATGATGAATCCAAAAGAAATCAAAAAATTCCTACTAATGAAAGAGAAAATAGAAAAGAATATTACTTGGTTTCTTCTTTATCTAGTACAGTTATCACAGGGCCGAAAACTTGGTTAGTAGACAGTGGTGCATCAAAGCACATGACAGGATACAAGGAGATCCTTTCAAATTTCAAGAAGAAATCTTTTGCAAAGCAAGTTGAGCTTGGGGATGACAAATGTTACAAGATAGAGGAAGTAGGCTTTATCTCCTTCAGATTGGAATTTGGGGCTATGCTTCATGTTGATGAAGTATTATATGTGTCAGGTCTCAGGAAGAATCTATTATCAGTTGCAACCCTTGAGAACAAGGGATATTGGGTGATCTTCAAGGATAGAAAGGCACTTCTATGGGCTAAAGGTATTCACATAAGTACAACATAACCTATTGGTTCTCACAAAGGACTATATGTTGTGACAAGACAGTCAGTTCAGGAATTAGCTCATGATGTGACTAGATCCAACGATTTGTGGCATAGAAGGCTTGAACATCTTCATTACAAAGAACTCCTAGATCTGCAGAACATGGTATGTGGCATGCCCTCTATTTCTTTTAGTAAAAATGAAATTTGTAAAGGATGCATGCTTGGTAAAAATATAAAGAAAGCATTTCCTAGTAGTGATAGTAGAGCTTAGGGCATCTTAGATCCGGTTCATTCTGATGTGTGTGGTCCCATGTCATCTCCCTCTCTTAGTGGTTGCTTGTATTATGTCATTTTTATTGATGACTGCTCTAGAAAATGTTGGATCTATTTCCTTAAAGCGAAAAGTGACACATTTGATAAGTTTAAAGAATTTAAAGCCTTTATTGAAAAGCAAACAGAGAAACACATCAGAACTCTTAGAATAGACAATGGAGGAGAGTTTGAATCTCTCCAGTTTGAGGATTTCTGCAAGGAAGCAGAAATCAAAAGATAGTTGATCGTTCCATATAACCCTCAACAAAATGGTGTTGCTGAGAGGAAAAATAGAACAATAATTGAAGCAACGAAAGCCATGATGTTTGACCAGGATCTGCCAAATTCCTTATGGGAAGAAGCTACCTCCACTATCGTGTATATTCAGAACAGGTATCCACATGCTATCTTGAAGGACAAGACTCCTGAAGAGGTCTTCTCAGGGATCAAACCTGAAGTAGGGCATCTAAGGATATTTGGATGTCTTGTATATATTCATGTCCCTAAGGAGAGGAGGACAAAGATGGAACCCTCGGGCAAGAAAGGGGTTTTTCTGGGGTACAACAAGAACTCCAAGGCTTACAAGATTTATGTTCCAGATCAAAGGCAAATAGAAGTAAGCAAGGATGTGACTTTCCATGAGGAAGCCGCATTCAAGAAATCCATAGAGCTACAGCAGGAATCAGAAGCAGTTCAGCCAGCTTCACCCTCTTCTGAAAGTGAAGAGTTAGATGATCAGAGGGAGGAACCTCATGAAGGGCCAAGGGATGAGCCCCTAGAACCTGCTCAAGAGTTGGAAATAACTCTTGAAGAACCTCCAGCCAAAAGGAAGCCAGGATGGATTATAGATACAGTGCAGGAAGTAGAAAAGATAGATGCTCCCAAAGGAACTTTCAGGGAAAGTAAGAGGCCTCATAGGTATGGAAGCTATGTTGCACTGATGAGCAGCATTAGTGATGCCGAGACTTCTTCGTTTGAAGAAGTAGATAAATTACAAGTATGGAAGGACGCCATGCTTGAGGAATACAAGTCTATTCTAAAGAACAATGTCTGGGACATTGTGCCGAGCCCAAAGGACAAATCAGTGGCCTCTTCCAAATGGATCTATAAGATCAAACATGCAGCTGATGGGAGTGTGGGAAAATCCAAAGCAAGATTTGTAGCTAGATTCTTATCTGAAAAAGAAGGAATTGACTATGACAAGGCTTTTGCCCCTGTAGCCAGGTATACCTCCATTCGAGTTATTATTGCATTAGCTTCAGTTCTTGATTGGAAATTACATCAGATGGATATAAAAACAACATTTTTGAATGGAAAGATTGAACATGAGGTCTTTGTGGAACAACCATGTGGTTTTGTACTGCATAACAAAGAAACTCATGTATGCAAGCTAAGGAAGTCCTTGTATGGTCTTAAGTAGGCTCCCAGAGTTTGGTATGATAGGATCGATGGCTTTCTTAAAAGCCTGGGCTTTTAGAAAAGTGATGTTGATGCGAATTTGTACTTCAAGGTAATAAGGAACCAACCTGTTATATTAATCTTGTATGTTGATGATCTCTTTCTGACAGGAGATGAAGGGCTAATAGCCTAGTATAATAGGGATCTAATCTCAGAATTTGAGATGAAATACTTAGGCTTGATGCATTACTTCCTAGATTGGAAGTGTGGCAAAGACAGGGCGAGATATTTCTTGCACAAGGTAAATACACAAGGGATGTGTTAAAGAGTTTTGGTATGATGGATTGTAAATCCATGGCTACTCCGATGATTACCAACCTGAGGAAGCTGCATGATTCTGATATAGGTTTAGATTTGGTGGATCCCATGTATAGGCAATTGATTGGATCATTAATGTATATGATCCATACCAGGCCAGATATAATCTATGCAGTGATTGCAATGAGTCAGTTCATGGTTGAACCGCGACAGAGACACTGTGTGGAAGCAAAGCACATCTTGAGATATCTCAGAGTGACCATTACCTATGGTCTGAGATATACATCCATTGGCAGTTTGTTTATGCATCGGTATGAAGATGTTGACTGGGAAGGAAGCCTAGTGGACCAAAAAAGTACTTCCGGATACTGCTTCAGTTTAGGATCTGCTATGATCTCATCGTCAAGCAGGAAACAGGGATCCATTGCACAGAGTACAGCAGAGGTCGAGTACATTGCAACAAGTGATGCTAGCAAGGAAGCAGTATGGCTCATAAAATTGGTTTTTGGATTGTTTGGTGATAAGCTAGAGCCGGCAATGGTTCACTGTGATAATCAAAGTTGCATAAAGATGAACCCGGTATTTCAAGACAGGTCAAAGAACATTGACACAAAATACCATTACATCAGAGACATGGTCCAGAGAAAAATTGTAAAGCTACAGTACATAGCCACAAGTGCACAGGTAGTTGATATCCTGACCAAGCCATTTCCACTTAGACAATTTGTGCAGCTGCAAGGAAAGCTTGGTGTGGCTGAGAATGACTCCCTCGCTAAGAGGGAGTGTTAAATTTGGCAGCATCGGAAATCATTCTCCAATGAGAGGCTATGTGGGCCACCCTGAGGCTAGCCAAGGAGATTTGGAGAATCAACCAGTCTTGTGAGGTATTGACAAAAGCCAGGGGGAATGTAAAACCTCTATGAGTCAAACCAAAAGTCAGGATGAACGAGATGCTATATGATCTTGTGAGTCTAGCCAAGAAAAAGGAATAAGCTTTGTAAGTCTAAGACAAAAGTCAAGATATAAGTCTAATGAAAAATTTAGGGGGAATGTACAGCCTCTGTGAGCATAGACAATCTAGTGCAAAATTCAGGGGGAACGTACAACCTCTGTGAGCATAGACAGACTAGTGAAAAATTCAAGGGGAACATACGACCTCTATGAGCCTAGTCAAGCTTTGTGAGCCATGAGCAAAAGTCAAGGCATCTAACAAAAGTTAGGTTGAATGTACAATTCCTATGAGCTAGAGACAAACAATCTTCCTTATGCAAATAATGTAAATGTAATGATCTAGTGCATTGGCACGTGTAACTTTATATTCGAGTTGCCTAACTTAGTTGTAAAAGTCGAATTGCATGTTTAGTCTGAGTTGTCAAACTCAAGTTGTAAAAGACAAGTTGTATGTGGTCAAAGTCGAGTTGCATGTTGCATGTCGAGTTGCATGCATGTCAAGTTGCATGCATGCATGTCTAGTTGCATGTCAAGTTGCATGTTGAGTTGGCATGCAAAGTTTAGTCAAGTTAAGTTACTAATTCGAGTTGAGTCTAGTGGCAAAAGACATGCAGGCTCATTCTAATTTAATTCCACTCTCCTCTCCTCTCCACACCTTTAAATACAGAGCTCGACCTCCTCTTCAAAACACACAAGTTATTCAACGCAAGAGTGAAGGAGACAGAGTAGTAAAGGTCAGCTATTAGTGTTGCCCATATCAGCAGTAAAGGTCAGCGATTAGTGTTGTCCATATCAGTAGTAAAGGACAGTGATTAGTGATGTCCATATCATCAATAAAGGACAGTGATTAGTGGTGTCTATTTCAGCAGTGAAGGAGTCGAACAATGTTGTGTATATCAGCAATAAAGGACAACGAACAATACTGTCTATATTAGAAATAAAGAACAACGAATAGTGTTGTTTATATCAGCTGTAAAAGTCAGTGAAGTTTTTGTGTTTGCTGATCTAACAGTCAGGTATTTTCATGGCGGATTATTGTACTTGATCTTACATATTATTTGCAAGAAAGGAAGATTGTATGTTGGGGTTTTTCTCCCTGTATAGGGTTTCCCCAAGGTAAATTTTTGTGCATGTGTGAGATTCTATTTGAGTACCTCTTCTACTTATGTTCATCATTTCGAAGTATTCATTTTGTTGGTTGATAAATTAAATAGTGCTTAAAGCGCTGAAGAAACTAAAGAAATAATCTGCATGTTAAATCAAGCTCGATAATTTAACAATTGTCGCATGTTATCTTGCATACTTGAAACCCTAGGAGGGATTAAGAGGCTCTATCCCCCTCCCTACTTTCATTTGTCATCAATTGTTGAATCATTAAGGTTTGGTGCTAGGGCTTAAGAGGCTCTATACCCTAGTGTTTAATCTTGTCAATGGAATCTTGTTGCTAGAGGCTAGAGGAGAAAACGGCACCGAGTATTTATGAGGCTATATGCCCTAGGGTTTATTTTCTAAGAATTTGGATTAGGGATTATGAGGCTATATTCCCTAATTTAACCTTCATCTCTTGCACCCAGCAATTTCTTGGTGTGTTGCTTAACTCCATTGCCCAAAAAAAGGAAAACGACAGTAGTCTATTGAATGTAAGTGATGGTTAAAACTCCAGTTAAATTTAAAACACTCTCTCTCTCAAAACACTCTCTTAAAGTGAATTTATGACATCATATGCAAGCTAATCCTACTCTAATGCTTGGTATAATCATTGGTTTACTTGTTGTTGTCATAAATAGTATGCTACAGCCATTAAAACTGCATATTTTTGCTGCAAATTTACCTAATATTGTG
Organism: Picea engelmannii; assembly: GCA_009831015.1. Classification (NCBI taxonomy): domain Eukaryota; kingdom Viridiplantae; phylum Streptophyta; class Pinopsida; order Pinales; family Pinaceae; genus Picea; species Picea engelmannii. The sequence continues at coordinate 106,213 of ML819275.1, forward strand.
GCAAAACTTGCCCAGAAAATTGTTTTGGCAGCTGGATATTGTTTCCCTTGTTGCAAGCTAAATTTAGAGAGTAAATTACTGATTTTCTGGGTTGTATTTATTATTGTTGTTATGAATCTTTCATTGCTGATATAATCTGTTTGACTACTACAAATTTACAACAGCAATAGGTTTAACTTGTCATCTATCTTCTAGTTATCTTTTGTTTTGTGAGATCTCTCTTGGAGAGAGACGATGTACTTGTTGACGAATCTATATTGAAGAAGCTTTGTTGGGTTTTCTCCCCCAAGAGGGTTTCCTAGGATAAATCTTGTGTATATTGTGGATGTCTTTCTTTCAGTGATCTTGATACATGCAATTATTGTTCTAATTGTTAAAAGTTAAAGAATATTGAATGTTGATGAATGCAGCGATGGGAGACATTCTCCAGCTTACAAACCTGTGAGGTGTGGATCATTGCAGCTATGTGAAGCCTTTCTCTCAGCTTACAAACATGAGAGAAAGCCCCTAAGAAGTGTTTGTGGTTCCTGCCTAGGACAGAGCTAGGAACATAGAGATGACCTCCTCCAGGCACATGACCGATATTAGAAATCATCTAACACACTTCATTGAGAAAGAGACACATCTACATGTTGTCCTTGGAGATGATGCTAGATATAATGTGAGAGGAGTTGGAACTTCTACCTTCCAACTAGATTCAGATATGCAGCTTAAAATAGAAGAAGTTTTATATGTACCAGGAATGAAGAGAAACCTTGTCTCTATTTCGGCCCTTGAAGACAAAGGTTACAAAATTACTTTCTCAGAAGGAAGAGTCCTTGCATGGCACAAAGACGCTCATATCAGCTCTTCCAAAGTAATTGGTGTCAGAGAAAACAACTTATGCAAGCTGACCATCAAACCAGTTCAAGCCTTATTACATGACACTATCAGCTTGAGTGAGTTATGGCATAGAAGACTTGTTCACATTCATTTAGAGCTCTTCCAGCTCTAGGGAAAATGGTAACAGGTCTACCAGAGATCTAGATCCATCATAAAGGTGTTTGCAAAGGTTGTTCCCTTGGCAAAAATGTTAAAGGATCCTTTCCTAGCAGTGACAATCGATCCAAGGAAATCTTGGACTTGATACATTCAAATGTATGTGGGCCAATGACTGTTGCATCCTTAAATGGGTACTTGTACTATGTACTCTTCATAGATGATCATTCCAGGAAAACTTGGATTTACTTTCTAAAGAACAAGGATGGAATCCTTGCCAAGTTTCAAGAATTCAATGCTCAGGTTGAAAACCTGACCAGAAGAAAAATCAAAGTATTGAGATCAGACAATGGAGGAGAATACACCTCACAAGAATTTTACAGTTTTTGTATTGAAGCAAGGATCAAGAGGGAGCTCACAGTTCCGTACAATCCTCAAAAAAATGGGGTTGCTGAAAGAAAGAACAGAACTATCATTGAGGCAACTAAAGCAATGATACATGATCAGAGTCTACCTATGACTCTATGGGCAGAAGCATGTATGACAGCAGTATATGTTCAAAACCGTAGTCCTCATCAGATCTTGAAGAACATTACTCCAAAAGAAGCATTCACCAAAGTGAAGCCTGAGATCAGACACTTCATAATATTTGGATGTCCAGTGTACCTTCATGTACCCAAAGAAAAGAGATACAAACTAGAACCTTCGAGAAGAAAGGGTACATTTGTAGGATACAGTGAATCCTCAAAAGCATATCGAATCTACATCCCAGGTCAGAGACAAATTGAAGTAAGCAGAGATGTTACGTTTGAAGAAGAAGTAGCCTTCCAGAAATCCAGAGAAGATCATATGGAAATAGATAGTGAAACAATACCTCCTCCTCATTCAACAGTTCAGAGGGAGACAAATATTGTTCCAGATGAGCCAACAGTGCCAGTTGACCCAGTTACTCCAGTAGATTCGGTTGCCCCAAGCAATATACCCAGAGACATCACAGTTGGACATAAAAGACCTGCTTGGGCTCGACAAACTTTAGAAGAAGCAGAAGGGCATAAATCCCCACAAGGAGAAACCAGAGAAAGCAAGAGGCCTAAGAGATTCTCAAGCTATCTTTCAGCTTTGACTCACATTATTGATTCAGAGCCAACTTGTCATGGAGAAGCCTCAGGTGAGCAAGTATGGAAAGATGCCATGACTGAAGAATATCAATCTATACTAAATAATGACGTATGGGATGTTGTCCCAAGACCAGAGGGAAAGTCCGTAGTGACTTCCAAATGGATTTACAAAATCAAATATGTTGTTGATGGAAGCATTGAAAAATATAAAGCAAGATTTGTGGCCAGAGGGTTCTCACAAATAGAGGGAGTCGACTATGACGATACTTTTGCATCGGTAGCCAGATATACCTCCATTCAATCTATCATTGCACTAGTTGCTTCCATGGGTTGGTAGCTACATCAGATGGATGTAAAGACAGCTTTTCTCAATGGTGAAATAGAGGAAGAAGTCTATATTGAACAACCAGAAGGTTTCGTTATACACAATGAAAAATCTCATGTATGCAGATTGAAGAAAGCCCTATACAGTCTAAAACAAGCACCACGTGCTTGGTATGAGAAAATGGATGGCTTCCTGATGAGTTTGGGTTTCAACAAAAACACAGCCAACCCAACCTTATCTTATCACATTGATGGCAATGAGTGTTTGATTCTAGTCCTATATGTGGATGATCTTTTCATCACCAGTTCAAAGAGACTCATTGTTGAATGCAAGCAGGCATTAACTGCCAAATTTGAAATGAAGGATTTGGTCCAAATGCATTATTTCTTGGGACTAGAAGTATGGCAGAGATCAGATGAGATTTTCCTAAGTCAAGGAAAATATACTTTGGAGATACTGAAAAGATTCAAGATGACAGATTGTAAATCCATGCCTACTCCAATGGTAATGGACTTAAATAAGATGAATGACACTGATTCAGGAGACATAGATCCACATTTATATCGACAGCTTATTGGATCTTTGATGTATCTGGTTAACACCAGACCAGACATTTTCTATGCAGTAAATGTGCTTAGCCAGTTTATGAGCCTGTTGACCGCCTATACAACTAGGGGGTCAACTCCATGTGCCATGAAGAGATGCATCATCAGATGCTCATTTGTCGAAGACTATTTGGTTCTACAGAGCATTTTTGGCCCCAACACTTCTTTTTGTAACTGGATTTTCCGCACCCCTGCGTGGGTTAATAATGTAATAGTTCTGCATGAGTCATATTTAGGTCAGTTACCTTGGGATGGGTTCATTGGGAGAGTTCCTTTCACTGAGGGTTTTTTATCCTCAGGTTATCAATTGGGCTTTTCAGCCTTATTGATTTCCCTTGAGTTTTTCCCTCACACTTGCAATAATTACTCCAAAGTGATGAAGGGCGTTCTAATGGGCTTATCCTTTGATAACTATTGTTTAGGAATGATGTAAATGACCATGCAAGACATCTTAGAAAGTTTTGCATAATTCCATCGAGTCTAGATTAGTTTTTTTTAATTAATTAATTTTTAATTAAATTTCCCTAAGTTTGGAGGTTTAATTATTTAATTAATTAATTATTTTTGAGCAAAAATTGTAAAAACTAGGTCCTGGGACTTTTGATAGGGGTATTTGTGCTCAAAAGAAATGGAAAGACACCCGCTACACCCTTGGACCAAGTTTCATCTCAGTCGGACAACTTTTTCTATGGGTTTGTCCACCCGGAGTGTCAGTCAATCAAAAACAACAATTTTAATTGCTAGGCCATGACATGGCAAAAAATGTATTTTTTGTAATAATGAGTTAAAAGGATGATGTAAAGGTGGAAAAATATGGAGAGAGGTTCCCTAGCCTAAACCTACCCAACCCAACTTGATTAAACCTTTTCTAACCCCTCACCCACTCAACTAACTCCAACCCTCACGCCCCTAGGGGATTTACGCCCCCCTTGGTGATGATATGTTGTAACTTACATCTAGAAGGGGTGGTGGACTCCTCTCTTGTGTGGTTTGCCTTCCCTCACCCTCCACGTCACCTCCTAGCATAACTCCACTCCCCTCCTATCATTTATTCCCTTCCATTCCTAGCCTAAACCCTGTTAATGTTTAAGCCATTATTATAGATGTTTGCATTTCATTAGATAACAATAGCATAATCCAAGATCACTGAGAAATACACAATCACAAGAGACACAACATTTATCCTGGGAAACCCTCTAGGGGAAGAAAACCCAGCA
>ML819276.1:25468-50303 GCA_009831015.1 Picea engelmannii
TTAACATTACCATTAATTACTACCCTCAGCTGCACACCAAAACACCTTACAACTCCACCTTGTTACTTAGGTTTTAGGTTTTAGGGGGGTTTAGAGGGTTTTAGGTTTCTGGGACCAAACCGGCCGGTTTATTCATAAACCGGTCGGTTTGGTCATAAACCGGTCGGTTCCGTCTTAAACCGGTCGGCCGGTTCGGTTTTTCAACCGGTTCGACCCGGTCTGTCATCTAACCGGTCAAACCGGCCGGTTTCGGTTTCGGTTTACATCTAACCGGTCAAACCATCCGGTTCCGTCTTAAACCGGTCGGCCGGTTCGGTTTTTCAACCGGTTCGACCCGGTCTGTCATCTAACCGGTCAAACCGGCCTGTTTCGGTTTCGGTCTACCGGTTTTTAAAACACTGCTTGGACCCTTGCTCGTTTATTGACATCACCTTGGAGCTTCACACTTGTCACTTGTAGAGGGAGCGCTTCACTCGTTTGGAGCTACTTGTAGCTCGCAGGTCGCTTGTATTGGAGGAGGTCCACTAGTCATTGATGACCTCGATTCACTTCTCACATAAATAGAGGAAGGATAGAATCATTTATCGTCACCATTGTACTCTTTTCTTTGTACTTCTCTTATAGGAGGAAGGTGCTAGGATTCTCCAGGAAACCGAAGGAGAAGTCATGAAGAGAGAAGAAAACGTTTTTGTTGGGAACTTGTTCTAGTGAGATACCAGGGTTTGATCGTGGGAGAAAGATGTCGAGGATGACGATCCCATAATCGATTACGAGTTTTTTCTTGTTCTTCTTTACACTTGGGTTGGAGATGTAAGAGGAGGAGCACTAGTGTTTCTTGGAGCAATCTTGAAGCTACACCCGTGGCTTGATCCCCAAGGAGGCATTGGAGTTATTGTTGGGAAATAAACCCTAAATTGTACTTGTTAAGGAGGATGAAAAGAGGAGACCCCTTGCACCTGGCAAAGTAGGGCTTGCCAGTGGCGACTGTACCTTGTTGGAGTATCTTTGGTCGATCTCGTGTTTTCCTTGGTTTTCCCTACCTAGGGTTTTGGAGAGCTTAGAGTCTTCTACCAGCTTGTGATGAGATGAGAGTATGCACTTAAACTCCATCTAGTCTTATCTGTATGTATATGAGGTTCTCAGGGGTCCAAAATTGTCTTATTGCAGATTTGATTTTCAGCTAAGATTGTCTACAAGGTTTCTAGAAATTATATGTCTTGCGGATTCGTCGCGGATTCGTCATGAGTTAATGCTAAAATTGTTAGGGATTTTAACATTTAGATTGAAGGGACTAGGAAAGATTTGCTACTGTAAACCTCCATTGATTGTGGTGATTTCAAATCTGGTTTATGCATGAAAAGATTGTCCTGAAGGGATGAAACTTGTTGCCATATATTAGGTGTCTTCTTTCTTGCATTGCCTCATGTATTGGGGTTGATGTGAAGTGAAACAGTGTCTGTTATTTGTTGATGTAATTTATATTTCAGTTTGGCCCTAACGATGATAATTCCCAGTGATTAAATCTATCGAACCTCGAAGGAGGTGAAATTTTTGAACTTGCAAAAGAAATCTTAATTCATGAAATTTCTACGTAGTATCAGAGCTTTCTTCCTGAACTCACTCTTTTGGTGAAGGGGGAGTTGGTGTTACAGTTGCGTTGTTCCTGGGATTCATAGGTTAACCTCGTGCACGTTGCTTGGGTGTGAAACCCTAGGACGTTTGAATGAAGCGTATGAGCCCTAGAAGGGCTTGTGCTACTTCATTATTTCTAACTATTGTTTTGAGGTGGATTTAGATCTTGCACAGATGTCCACCATTGCACTTAGAGAATGTGATAGGTTGTAAGGAGTTTCCAATTTCATCCCTCGAAAGCTTCGGCCACGGATGCCTACGGAAGAAGCCATGATTTAGGAACACGTTGAGAAAGAGATTACAGCACCTGCCGATGCGGAGTTCTTGGATGCTCATAATAAGGAGGTGGCCAAGGCAAAAACAACCATTCTTGATTCTATGAAGGATCCCTTCATAGCTCACAGGTCAAACAAGACGACCAGTAAGGAGATGTCTCGAGCTTTGATTGGTTTGTTCTAATGTTTCTCGATAGTTTCTCGATTGCAACACCTATTGATGCGGAGTTGTTGGATGCTCATAACAAGGAGGCAGCCAAGGCAAAGACAACCTTTCGTGATTCCGTGAAGAATCTCTTCGTAGCTCACAGGGCAGGCAAGACGTCCAACAAGGAGATTTCTTGGTCTTTGATTGGTTTTTAAAAACAAGCCCTGGGCCATCCCCATGTGCCAAGACAGATAATGTGTCGAGCTATATGGACAGGATCGCAGTGTTGAGAGACCAGTTGAGTGCCATTGGGACAGAGGTGGAAGATAGCGAGTTGGTGTTTGTTCACTTGAATAGCTTTACCATCTTGGAAGATTTTTGTTCAGGGCGTCCATGCTCGAGAGACATTGTCGACCTTCAACAAGCTCTAGGAGGACCTGGTGCAGGAAGAACTCGGGTCACAGTCTCATTCAACGCAAAAAGAGGAAGTAGAAGAGATTTCTCTCATTGAGAGGACGAACAAGTGTAGCAAGAAAAACTACAAGGAGAAGGAAGGCTAGGGGACAAGGAAGAAGGACTTGAGTAAGGTGATGTGTTTCCGATGCTACAAGAAGCCCTAGAGTACATAGAGAGACAGACAAATCTGATCTCCATCGACGAAAAGATCCAACATCTGATTACTTAATTAGGCTAGTCCTTTGGGGTTAATAAATAACATATCGAGACTATTCAAATGAATTATATAGAGAGGAGAATGAAAAGAAAAGATTTTGAGAAAATAATAATACCCGGAATGGAGAATCTGCAATCCAAAAAGGGGAGAGAGAAAGATGAGATGCAGCATCTTCCTTCCTCCGCCTCTTCCTGTTCGAGATGATCCGTATCTAGATTTTGCTCATTCCAATATATATCACATGCTCCCTCCTCGGGACTCGACACAACACGACTTCACATACATACAATCACATATCTACAAACACAACACATACGAACAAACACCAACACAAGAACAAACAATCACGGGACATGGGAAGCCCTTCCACATTCACACAACATGACATAACACAAGAGTATAGAGGAGGGGGATGTGAATGAGCAAGAGCTTTCCAAAATGCAATCCCTTTCTTTCTTGTGCCGTGATTTCTCCAACAACTAATTTTGCGCGTGCTCTCCATCGTTCATGTTAAGAGATAAGTCAAACACATGAACATGGTATTTCAAAAAAGATAAACATCATACATCTAAAATCAAAGTGTATATGTGTGCGCGTGTAACTCCAAATGAAATTTTCCTTTACCTCTTTCTTTGTCGCGTCATGCTTTCTCCAACAACCAATTTTGCTCCCGCTCTCCATTGTTCCTATCAAAAGATCAGTGAAAAAAGATAAACATCATACATCTAAAATCAAAGTGTATATATGTGCGCGTGTAACAACAAATGAAATTTTCCTTTACCTCTTTCTTTGTCGCGTCATGCTTTCTCCAACAACCAATTTTGCTCCGGCTCTCCATTGTTCCTATCAAAAGATCACTGAAACACATGACCATGGCATTTCAAAAAAGCTGAACATCATACGTCTAAAATCAAAGTGTATATGTGTGCGCGTGTAACTCCAAATGAAATTTTCCTTTACCTCTTTCTTTGTCACGCCATTCTTTCTCCAACAACCAATTTTGCTTCAACTCTCCATTGTTCCTATCAAAAGATCAGTAAAACACATGACCATGGCATTTCAAAAAAGCTGAACATCATACATCTAAAATCAAAGCGTATATGTGTGCGCGTGTAACTCCAAATGAAATTTTGCCTTCTCTCTTTCTTTGTCGCGCCATGCTTTCTCCAACAACCGATTTTGCTTTGACTCTCCATTGTTCCTATAAAAAGAACAGTGAAACACATGACCATGGCATTTCAAAAGAGTTGCACTACATCAATCTAAAATCGAAGTGTGTGTGTGTGTGTGTGTGTGTCTGTGTGTGCGTGCGTGTAACGCCAATCAAACTTTTCCACTACTTGTGCATCAACATAAGCAATAAGCCCGATATGATAAATGACAAGAAACTTTTAATCTTCTATACCATTACCTAAGTTATTTCCACTTAACCCTTCGTTCAATCATTTCTTTACCTCGGAAGTCCTTTGTCTTGGGTTTGACTTCTTGCTTCTTCGTAGGTAGGGATGAATTTATCCGGATTGTAAGCCCTGTAACAAAACATAAAAAATACAAAAGAAAGTCATGAACCTTGCGTATTAAAATACATATGCATCCTCGTGAATCTACTAATTACTCTGCTCTAATTCATGTTGTAACCAAAATCTTTTGCAAATTGACAAAAAAAAAAATCAAAACCTACCAGAGACAACAATGACCTCAAACCCAATAGATAGATAGAATTTGTTACTCTTCTAGAAGAAGAATATTCTAAAAGACCAACAAGATTAGAAAATGGATTAGATTATCCCATCCATCTATTTCTAGGTTTTCTTATGATTTCTATAAAGAGGGCGCAAAGGGTATTTGGAGGCAAATTCACTTGTATGCTTACCAAGAGAGTTTGCAGAAGGGCAAGAGGATGGGAATGGAAGCATTGGGAGAGGATAGCTTGGGCGTCTCCATTCATGGAGGGCTCATGGAGGCTTAGGGCCCGTATTATTTGTGGTGATCACACTTGTTTGGAGGAGGGCACACCATAGGAGGGGGGCGCATGGCTAGCAGGAACATCAATACTTGGAGAAAGTCAGATCTGATTGTTTCAGTGGAGAGGCAACACACAAGAGCAGATTTATGTGGCGGGGTTTCTTCATTGGGTCAAAGAGGAAGGAGAATGCTTCACTTCAGCAAACGGAGCAACAAAGGGAGAGGGTGCACTAAGCTTGGGCACATATCTCATTGGATCCTTTGGCAAGGCTCAAGAGGAGCTTGCTATGTGTACAGGTTCCTTTGTATTGTATTACTTGTTGTATCTCATTCTTTAGATCATCATTATATATACTTTCATCCCAAACTGGTTTTCATGTTGACCAAAAATACTTGTGTTCATTTCATGCATGCTTAGAGTTTAGATCAGCTTGTTAGAGTTGTAAAGATCATGAGGATTGTTATCTGTTTTGAGTATATTTCATGTGCTAACATTGGGGTATGAAAACACTTGCAAGGGCACCTCAAAAGGACATTTAACCACCAAAATTATCAAAAAAAAGTTACTAAACAGTTTGCTGTCCTAAAAAGACAGCAAAAGACAATTTTGAGATTGTGAACTTAAAGCCAAAATAAAGGCCAAGGACAGGCCTGTTTTGGCAGGATGATAATACCTCAGAATTTCTACACTTCCTTGGAGCATTGGATACCTACGGACCTGGTGACTTCTTCATTTAGGAGACACTTGAAGGGAGGTTGTTTTTTTGGAGGGCGACTGCATTGGACGAGGAATGTTAGGCATTCTGGAGGAGGGAGTTGAGCCCTAGAGACGACAATGTCTTGCTTGCATGGAGCCTTAGACTTGACTTGAGGATGCTTGGGTTGAGCAAGAGAACATGTAGGTGTGGTGCTCCCTGAGGAGGCACATGACCTTGGAGATGCATCTGAGCTTCAGACCCTTGGGGGTAGCACTCATGCCTTGGACCTTTGCTCGTTTATTGACATCACCTTGGAGCTTCACACATGTCACTTGTAGAGGGAGCGCTTCACTCGTGTGGAGCTATTTGTATCTTGCAGGTTGCTTGTATTGGACGAGGTCCACTAGTCATTGATGACCTCGATTCACCTCTCACATAAATAGAGGAAGGAGAGACTCATTTAGCATCATCATTGTACTCTTTTATTTGTACTTCTCTTATAGGAAGAAGGTGCTAGGATTCTCGAGGAAACCGAAGGAGAAGTCATGAAGAGAGAAGAAAACGTTTTTGTTGGGGGCTTGTTCTTGTGAGATACCAGGGTTTGATCTTGGGAGCAAGATGTCGAGGATGAGGATCCCATAATAGATTACATGCTTTTTCTTGTTCTTCTTTACACTTGGGTTAGAGATGTAAGAGGAGGACCTCTAGTGTTTCTTGGAGCAGTCTTGAAGCTACACCTGTGGGTTGATCCCCAAGGAGGCATTGGAGTTATTGTTGGGCGATAAACCCTAAATTGTACTTGTTAAGGAGGAAAAAGAGAGGAGACACCTTGAACCTGGCAAAGAAGGGCTTGCCAATGGGGATTGTACCTTGTTGGAGTATCTTTGGTTGATCTTGGGTTTTACTTGGTTTTCCCTACCTAGGGTTTTGGAGAGCTTGGAGTCTTCTACCAGCTTGTGATGAGATGAGAGTATGCACTTAAACTCCATCTAGTTTTATCTATATGTATATGAGGTTCTCAGGGGTCCAAAATTGTCTTATTGCAGATTTGATTTTCAGCTAAGATAGTCTACAAGGTTTCTAGCAATTATATGTCTTGCGCATTCATCATGAGTTAATTTTGAAATTGTTAGGGATTTTAACATTTATATTGAAGGGACTAGGACAGATTTGCTACTGTAAACCTCCATTGATTGCAGTGATTTCAGATCTGGTTTATGCATGAAAAGATTGCCCTGAAGGGATGGAACTTACTGCCATATATTAGGTGGATTCTCTCTTGGATTGCCTAGTGTATTGGGGTTGATGTGAAGTGAAACAGTGTCTATTGTTTGTTGCTGTAATTTCTATTTAAGTTCAGCCCTAACGATGATAATTCACAGTGATTAAATATGTGGAACCTCGAAGGAGGTGAAATTTCTGAACTTGCAAAAGAAATCTCAATTCATGAATTTTCTACGTAGTATCATATCTTTCTTGTTGAAATCACTCTTTTGGTGAAGGAGGAGTTGGTGTTTCAGTTGCGTTGTTTCTAGGATTCGTAGGTTAACCTCGTGCAGGTTTCTTGGGTGTGAAACCCTAGGACGTTTGAACGAGGCGTAAGCCCTTGAAGGGCTTGTGCTACTTCATTATTGCTAACTATTGTTTTGACGTGGATTTAGATCTTGCACAGATGTCCACCATTTCACTTAGAGAATGTGATAAGTTGGAAGGAGTTTCCAATTTCATCCCTCGGAAGCTTCGACCACGGATGCCTACGGAGGAAAGCCATGATTTAGGAACACGTTGAGAAAGAGATTACAGCACCTACCGATGCAGAGTTCTTGGATGCTCATTACAAGAAGGTGGCCAAGGCAAAGACAACCATTCTTGATTCTATGAAGGATCACTTCATAGCTCACAGGGCAGACAAGACGACTAGCAAGGAGATGTCTCGAGCTTTGATTCGTTTGTTCTAATGTTTCTTGATAGTTTCTCGATTGCAGCACCTCCTGATGCGAAGTTGTTGGATGCTCATAACAAGGAGGCGGCCAAGGCCTCCCACATCATAATGTCATATCATTATGAGTATTGGTTGGCCTCCCACCTTAACAGTCATGAGCAGCAAAGTATTCAGAGTTTACACGGCTTGTCATATTCTAGTGTTTGGTTGAAAGGAGGAAGGAGTATGGTACTTGGCTAGTTCTTCCTCACAAAAAGTTCCAAGTTGATAAAACTTGGGAAGGGGTCTTCGATGAGTCATCCTGGACTAGGATGCTTCAGACACTTGTGGCATCATTTCACCCATTGCATGGGTGGTTGTAATGTATCTCTAACCCTTCCTTGTATTTTTAATTCTGTATTATTTGATTCATTATGTCAATATGTACTTAGAAATATTTTTCGGTATCATAGATTTCATTTGTTGTAAAATTATGATGTTGTACATTAGTTATTTCATTTTGTAAATGTTTTACATAGCATTCATTGATTTAATCATGTATAAATGTATTATAATGTTGGTTATTGGTGTGCACTCCGGTGAGCACTCTATTTTGTAGGTGTTGGATTCTCGTATGGTCTCCATCTTGAAGAGAGAAGATCGAATAGACATCCCCATGTGGAGCAAGATGTTGACCGCCCATTTAGCACTAGTGGTAAACTCCATGTGCCATGAAGAGATGCATCATCAGATGCAATGTTGTTGAAGACTTTTGGTCCTCCAGGGCAGTGTTTGGCCCCAACACTTTATTTTGTAATTGGAATTTCCGCACCCCTGCGTGGGTTAATAATGTAATAGGTCTGCATGAGTCATGTCTAGGTCAGTTACCTTGGGATCGGTTCACTGGAAGAGTTCCTTTCACCGAGGTTTTTTTATCCTCAGGTTATCAGTTGGGCTTTTCAGCCTTACTAATTTCCCTTGAATTTTTCCCTCACACTTGCAATAAGTCCTCCAAAGTGGTGAACGACGTTCTAGTAGACTTATGTTTTGGTAACTATTATAGGGAATCATTGTAAATGACCATGCAAGGCATCTTATAAAGTTTCGCGAAATTTCGTCGAGTCTAGATTAGTTTTTTTTAATTAATTATTTTTTAATTAAATTTCCCTAAGTTTGGAGGTTTAATTATTTAATTAATTAATTATTTTTTAGCAATAATTGTAAAAACTAGATCCTTGGACTTTTGATAGGGTTATTTGTGCTCAAAAGAAATGGAATAGCACCCCCTACATCCATGGACCAAGTTTCAGCTCAGTCGGACAACTTTAGCCATGGGTTAGTCCACCCGGAGTGTCAGTGAGTCTAAAACAACAATTTTAATTGCTAAAGTCCAAACATGGCAAAAATGTAAAATTGTAATAATGAGTTTAGAGGATGTAAAATGATGGAATAAAGGTTAGAGAGAGTCTCCCTAAGCATAACATAACCCACCCAACCTTTTCCAACCTATTCTAACCCCTTACCCACCTTTCTACACTCAAAAATCACGCCCCCCTAGGGGGATTGACGCTTTTCCTTGGTGGAGGTTGTTGTGACTTATTTGGGGCCCCCTCTCATGAGTTATGACTCCCTTTAACCCCCACATCACCTCCTAGGGTGATCCCACTCCTTTTTTACTCATTAATCCCTCTCCATTCCGTCATTTTCACTCTTTTTTTGCCCCCTCCAAGAGGAGTTATGCCCCCCTTTTCTAGAAACTCCACAAATGATTTTTTAAAAAATTATTTGAGATGTCTCACCTTCCTTGGCATCACTCCCAAGGCCTTCCACACCTCTTTGCTTGATCCCAACACCTCCTACATTTTTCTACACCCTAGATGGTGTGCCCTAGCCTTGAGATCTACTCTTATTCTTGGTGGTGGACACTTGGCATTGATCCAAGAGAGGTACATTTGCCTCTCCAAGTATAAATAGATCTCATTTCTCACTCCCAACTCACCATATCTTGAGCTATTGTTATGCTACTTGATTTCCAACTCTCTCCCTCTCTCTGGTCATTCATTTCATTTCATTTCCATCCTATGCTCTAGGGTATTGGAGTATTTTCTCTCCAAGACCATTTTTCTTGAGTAATATAAATATTGGAGAAACTTTGGAGGACAACTGATAAAATATAGACAAGAATAACAACATGGCGAAAAAGGCTCACTAGCCAACGCTACATTATTCACTCCAATGTTACATATTTATAGTACAATGGGTGATGCCACCTCATAGAGAAATTTGCTCTAGATCCTAAAATCATGCATGATGACTAGGCTAGGAAATCTTAACTAACTCATTGGTCATCACTTGAGGATATATTACTAATATCCTAAATGAATAATACAAATATAGGTGACAATTTAGACTTAGTGATTGGTAAAGGTAAGCCATAGGCTAACAATCCCCCCCCTCAATCACAAGTCCGATCAATAATACCAACAATAAAGCATAAACTGGTATCAATTCCAAGTCTTCATACTGAAACTCTTGTGTCGAGCCTCAATGAAGAACTGCCTGAAAAAACGCCAATCTGGATGCTGAACATGTTCATTTGAAATGAACTGGAAGAGAGTTGAGATATGGAAGTGAACAGCTGCAATATCTAAACATTTCCTAATTGCTTGACAATTTGATCATTTTGCCAAGTATTTTAGCTAGAAGAATCTGATGTCTTCTGCTTATTGGTGAACATGTAGTATCACCACTCTAATATCAGTGTATCACTGAAGTGCTCTTTGAATCTGTGGTTTGGGATGACCACTAACCAATTGATACCATGTATCTGATGGTTTTTGGATAACCACTAACCAATCTTGACACTTTTAGGTGTCCAACAACATCCCAATGTATCATGTGTATGATTCAATTGCAAGTCATTGAACCATAATCTTGCCAAAGTCTACCATCTCTGGAAAATCTCACTATGTAATCATTTGAGCCAGGATGCATGCAAATTGTTTACTTAATGTAAACTCAAATCTGATGAGAACAAACCAAGAGAAGTGAATCAGCTTCTAGTCTGACACATCTCTGAAAAATGACTGACAACTCAATCAAATGCCAAGCTGCAATGCAGAAAGATCCTCTTGTCCTCTGCTAGGTCGAATGACCATCTATGTGAACCAAACGTCCACATAATTGCCCTCAAAATCAAAATCAACATCCCAATTATGTATGATTCAACTTAAACTTATTGAACCATAATTCTGCTAAAGTCTATCATCTACAGACCGCAGTTGCCCATTTGGAAAATTCCATGCCCATCTGGCATACTTGATGTTTGTTGTTGTCAAAAATTTCTATCTGACAACCAATTCCATCATCAATTCCCCCCCTTTGTCAGCTGAAAGGAGAGACCACGAGTGGTTTCATGAATCATCTTCACTGGAATTTTGAACTCCCCCCTTTAAGGTGCATGAGAGTTACATCATTGTACTCCCCCCTTCTAGGCTCAAGAGAGTACCATACTTGTTTCATTTGAGTACAACACAAAGTGGGCATGTGGAAACAACCACATGTTATCTCATCCCGTGAGGGCCATGCTCAAAAGCTACGACATAAGGGGACCACTTATGTGAGGTATAAAAATGTTATGTGCTACAAGATTGGTCTTTACTCGAGATTGAATTCTACGGTAAGACTTATATAATCGATTGGTTGTGGATGACCATTGCCAAGGATCAATCCACTCATAGTGAATTTTCAATCTTGTAGGTTTCTTCAATGTTGAACATCTGTCTGAAGAATGGTTATGCTTGCCACAATGCTGGCAAGGATGGAGATCAAAACGTTGATTCTCCTTGTGACCAACTTGATTACAATGTTGACACTTATCATTCTAATGCTGAACTTGAACAAGTGAAGTTGAAGCTTCTTGAAGGAATCTAGCACTTTGGAACTTGATTAGTCTGGAATAATCAGGAATATGAAAGGTAACTTCCTTGTCATATCCAAGTCTTGTTCTATTCTTGTTGTAAATGATTTTTTCCCAAGGTCTAATGATGGGCTTGGAAAGAGTATTCTGAACCTGTTGCTTTGAAATCCTTGGAAGTGGATTTACTGCATGTTGATGCATCATTGGAAGGTTTTCTTCACTAAAATCAAAAGAAAATTCTTGAAATGTAGGTTCATGGATATATTCAACTTTGTCTGAAACTGATTCAGAAGTTGTATCACTGTGTTGTTCCTTCACTGACTGTTGATCAAAAGCATCATCATCATAGAGAGGATTGTGCTGAACAAAAACTAGTTCAGAACACTTCACTGGCTGTTTATTTTTGAAATCAGTCAACTCATCATTCAATAGTTGGGATAGAGATTGAAAAAGTCTAACTTTAGCTTGCGTCACTTGCAAACAAGTTAGCACTGATTAAAGAGTTGTTTTGTTCAATATCACTATGTTGTATTCAATGGTGTTTATTAGAGTGTTTAGTAACTCTAATAATTCGAGACTTCGAGCCATTTTCAAAACACTAGAAGAGGTCTCCTTGTGCAGGTAGATCCTTATTACAATTTGACTCGACAGAAGAAGGTTTATTTGCAACTCGCTCACTTGAATTGCTCGCTTGAACTTCATGCTCGCTTGTACTCACTCACTTGAAATTTTCTTGCTTTCTTCCAAGAATTTGAGGATGTCGGTTACCACCGAAAATGCATCCCAAAGACTTGATGGTTACAATGATTTGAGTTTCAAGTACTCATCCTTGTCAATTATGACTCAAAATGACTCTAGGGTGTTGGGCTCAGCCGAAAATGCACCTTATGACAAATTCAATTCAACTCATCTTGATTTCAAAAAGACAAATAAACTTACAAAAGGACAATTTGCAAGTTACAATAAATACTGATTCTAAAGTTGAATTACTCTTTGAATGTGTTGTCGATGCTTTTGAGTCCAATTCTCCTTTGCTTATGAGCTTGACTTGTTTCTTGCTTTAGTATTCTTTGTTGATGCTTGATTTGCATTACTTTTGCTTGAATGCATGTTCATGAGTAACATTGTGTTTGAATAACATGAATTATGCTTGAATTTCCTTGCTTGATGTGGATTTCATGTGTGTATAGTTGTACGATAAATTACAAGCGTAGTGTCAAAAATAGACACAAAACACTATGAAAACATTCAAGGAATCATTCACCATCGCACACAATGCAAGGTGTTCCTAAGATCCACTTATTCAATTTCGGGCGGATCTAGGACACAGAGAAAAAGACTCCAATTTTATTATGAGTATTTCTCTTACAATAACCGTTCTCAAATACATTTTGAAGCTATCCTGATATTCATCAACAATATAAAATTTCAATGGCTCTTTGAGATGAAGATTCCTTCTTCTCATTCTACAAATTTCTTCATACGATAAGTGCTAACAATTTTTACAAGTGCCATTATCTCTCCAAAAATCCCAAAGCCTTTAAAAATTGAGAGACCAAATCCTTGAATACATAATTATACCACATCAAATCTTCCTCTTTCAATGCAACTTTTAAAAGAGCTTCTATGTATGTGTCTTATATGCATGACTTTATTTGTTTTATTTCCATAGCAATGAAAAAAAAAAAAGAGTTTTAATTCTTTAAGAAGCCGCCAATCATGAAAACTTCGCCAAGCGTGAAAACCTTTGGTGATTTCAGATATGAGGAGAGCGATCAAATTGCGTTGAGAGGCACCAGATCACATGAAGATGCTCTGAGCATCCAAGGCGGCGATATTTATCAATCCTCCCATGGAACACAAATTTAGAGAGAGATGTAATTGGCAGCCTTGTAGAAATATGGATCAACGATCCATTGCACCAGATCATGCTAGATCTCGTTGTTTTAGATGAAAACCATTGGGATCACACCAGATCATAACAATCGCAAAAACAAAAAAACTCCAGATCGCGGTTCTGAGGAAGATGTGCAGATCAGATATCATAGCTTCTTGTAGACAATGATTTAAGTTTGTTGTTCCTCCACACGGCTCGATTATGACCAAATCAAACCAATTCGATCCCTCAAGCATTGAGAAGCACATAGATTCTTGATCCGGCCAAATTCAGATTACCTGCAATTATTACACAACTGCGATCTCTCACTGAAATCGCTCATCAGAATCAAACTCTAACATCGATTACCTTTAGTGGCACCCATAACCAGGATTAGAATAGATCAAATCCTTGAGAAATTTGAGGCATACTGTTGGCAAATGAAATCGATTTCTTGGAGATTGTATGCAGATCGTTGAGGAGTCTTTACTACTGACTATATTGTTGAGATTTTAAATAATTTCACTATGCAGTAGATCAAAGGCTATCTAGATCCCGTATTAATTCAGATCATAAACACGTATACCCAGTCGAGATGAGATATGCAGATCTATGGTGTGTTGAGGTCATTATCATCTCGATTTCATCATCTCTTTGTTTGATAGAAATTGGAAAGTCCCATGCGTGGATACCTATCTACACCTCTCTACCACTGGGTAAAATCTCAACTCGCTTGCCCGGGAATGCCTACAAATGCAAGGGACCTCCGATGTGGATCGGACTCCATATCAGATCGTTGTCATGTGCAGATTGTTTGGAGAAATCTCATGCAAACCTTCTCTTGTGGACATCCCATGGATCATAATAGTGAGCAGTAGAAAGAGATCTACAATCTGGATGATAGATAGATCTGCAGTCTGAATTTTAGATCTCTATGTTCCACCAAATTTCAAATTGCTAGTTCAAACGCAGATTGAATGCTAGAAATCGCTGGAGATTGTTGATGTTGCGTGTTTCTGGCAGATCACATGGATCGATGAACATCGATGGGCAGATCATTAATAAGGAAACAAATCCGCGCATTGAGTGCTGAAATGTTGTGAAAACCTATTGAAATGCTCCTATTTGAAGCAGATTGTTAGCATGAAAAATCTTCAATTCTCTTTTGTGTGAGAAATCTATAGAACTAAACATATTTCATTGGGTACTCAGAGAGTCCAAATGACAATTCAAAGCCGAGGATAAATAGAAAAACTCAGCACATCTATTTCTCTTGGTGCAGAAGAACTAAAGTACAATATGATTTTCAAAAACATTGCAGAAATTAGCTTACAATCCTCATATACTATCAGAACAAGATCGCATTACCATCAAAACAAAGTTGATACATCAATGGCCTTTCTAGAAGTTGAGTAGCTGATAACAAATCCCAAACCTCTTTCATCTATGATGTAGCTTGTGTGCTAATTTCTCCTCTTTGGTTGCATGCTCTCGTTGCACCTCATCTTCCATGGTGAAACTACCATGGATCTCAATATTACCAGGCCCTTAAGAACTATATTAGCTCTGATACCAATTGATAAAATATGGACAAGAATAACAACATGGCAGAAAAGGTTCACTAGCCAACGCTACATTATTCACTCCAATGTTACATATTTATAGTACAATGGGTGATGCCACCTCATAGAGAGATTTTCTCTAGATCCTAAAATCATGCATGATGACTAGGCTAGGCAATCTTAACTAACTCATTAGTCATCACTTGAGTATATATTACTAATATCCTAAATGAATAATACAAATATAGGTGACAATTTAGACTTAGTGATTGGTAATGGTAAGCCATAGGCTAACAACAAGAAGAAGACTAAGGTGTATGCTTTTTCTTCTTATGCATGGGAAGCAACATTGCAATGGTATTTTTTTAGATGCTTGCAACACTAGATCTTAGGTAAAGTGTTATCTAAGTAGATCTAATAGGGCGTATGCTTATTTGGTTTATATATCTTGATGTGTTAAATAAAATATAAGTGCCATTTTGTTTCAATACATCAACATATTGTCTATTGTATGCATGTTGTTTGAAGGGATCTTGCAGGTTTATCTCTAGGGTTTCATTGGGAACTCCTTCAAGGAGAAGGGTCACTTGAAGCTCTCACATACTTCATTTCTCTAATTATATTGTTCTTCCTCTATTATTTCTTTTCACACATTCCATATTCAGCTAGCATATGATTGTTTAAGTAGGTCAAATTAATCAAATACATCTCTTTTTATTGTGGAAAGTTCTTGCCCTAAAAGGCAAGGGTTTTCCTTAACTTTTTTTGGGTTGTGTGTAGCCATTCTAGAAAGCAAAGCTTGCTGATTTTGCAGGTATATAAGACCTGGTTGAGAGGCTTTTGGCTGCCCAAAGAAGAAGCACACAACAGTAGAAGGCCCTTTTGGGGATTTGGTAGCTATCTCTCAACCCTACCTTGCATTTCTTAGCACTTTGGTACGTTTTTTGCCTCTTTTTTTTGCTTGGGTAGTTCACACCTATAGAGGAAGGAGTGGTATGACCTCCCTCTTTGTGTGAACTTGTTGGGTAGGGTAGATCTAGCTAGGGTTTTAAATTTTAGTCTTTTTACTTTTCTCTCTAGCTAGGACGTGAGATTTAGAAGGTGAAAGACACTTTCTCAACCTTGGACGTGGGGGTAGATTAGTCTCCTATTTGCTTTCTTGATTTATTGTTTGTAGCTTAGTTTATCTATTTTCCTTATCCTTAATGGTTTTACCTAATTGCTAAGATCTCAAAGAAATTAACCTAACTAAGCAAATCTAATCTAATCACCTACCTAGTTGAGAGAGGAATACTCCAAATAGGTAAGGCTAAGTGTTAATACTTGATGATATGATGTGATGTGATGTGATATATGGTTTAATGTCTTAAATTTCTTATGTTCTAGATCTATATCCTAATCTTAAGCCTATTGGGAAACACACTTAAATAACCTAACTAGATCTTGCTTAGTTTCATTTCAAGCTTGTTATCTTCTTGTTTGCACATGGTCTAGATCTTAATGCTTAATATCTAACGTGCTTAACAAGTAATTGGTTCTTTCTCTATTGTTCATATCTATTGAAAGCCATTTGCTTGGACTTGGAATGTGTTGAATGGTTAAGTAGGCAAACACAATTAATTTTTCTTTTATCTCTTTAACGCAAGTCGTTCTTGCCACAGTGCTCATATTTCATAGCAAGCTCTTATTGTGCATGTGATAGTCTTTACTTTTCAGCCATATTATTTGTTTTACATGTGATGATATACTTGAATTGCTAAAGCTTAAGACAACACACTAAAAAGCTAATAACAGTTTCGGCCATATCACTAAATTGCACCTTAAAAGTGCTTTAAAATCTTCTAAACACTCTAATAACCACCTAAAAGTCTACCTAATCAACTTATATACTTAATAGACTATTTAGGGCACCTTAGACCACCATCTTCACCATCTAAAACGGGGCTTGAGGAAAACATTGGAGGGTAGTGGAAGGGGACTGCCCCGTGGCGCACTAGGTGTGTGTCCTCTCCAGGAAGTACTCTTGTTTTGGGCTGACTAGTTCTGCTAGGGTTGGCCTCGTTGCCATACTATCTTGAGCATCCAACAATTATTTGGCAATAGGAGGAAGAGGCTTTGGTGAAAGCTAATTAAAACTTGATAAATCTTAAGAAAATCTTAATAATTAAACTTTAGACCAAACCTAATAAAATACTTGGGGGGTCTGATAATTAAGAGTGTGGGTCATCTTTGATAATGTTAACAACATTTGTGCTAATTTTCTAAATCTTCTTAAATTGTTGTTGATATTGCTCATAATGATGTATTGATGATGATCTCATAATTGTGATGAATTGTTGATATGATGCTTTAATCCTTTGATATCCTGCACAAACACAAATAGATAATTGGTTAGCTTGTTGTTGTAATATATCATTCTTTAAATTGTAAATCTTGTAAGTAATTGTATATGATATTCTATAATTGGATTTATTCTTTTGTAATTTTTGTGAGTAAATTGTAAGTTTTTTTTTTAACGAACAACCCCTTTAACATAGTTGACCCCTTGCCCAATCTTTAGGCACTAGTATTAGTTGACCTAGGGAAAAGGCTTGCTTTTCATGCTAACCCTTGCATCTTTCATGGTTGCTTTAGAATTTTAGGAGTAGAATCTCCCAAACCTTGTAAATAATTAAAACTAACTCCTAGAACTTAACTTAATTCATTTAGTAACTAAGGTCTACCCCCTTTGGATTCCCTAGGAGTAAGCCTAGATGGAAGAGGTTCCGGTCAAAGTGACAGCGTGGGCTGTGAACCTAGGCATTGTGCCTCCAAGAACACACTAAGTGAGCCTGACTTAGCTCACGTGTGCAAGTGTGTATAAGGACGGCAACAGGGAGGACGAACAAGTGTAGCAAGAAAAGCTACAAGGAGAAGGAAGGCTAGGGGACAAGGAAGAAGGACATGAGTAAGGTGGTTTGTTTCCGATGCTACAAGAAGCCCTAGAGTACATAGAGAGACAGACAAATCTGATCTCCATCGACGGAAAGGTCCAATATCTGATTACTTAATTAGGCTAGTCCTTTGGGGTTAATAAATAACATATCGAGACTATTCAAATGAATTATATACAGACGCGAATGAAAAGAAAATAATAATACCTGAAATGGAGAATCTGCAATCCAAAGAGGGAAGAGAGAGAGATGAGATGCAGCATCTTCCTTCCTTCGCCTCTTCCTAGTCGAGATGATCCGGATCTATATTTTTCTCATTCCAATATATATCACATGCCCCCTCCTTGGGACTCGACAAAACACGACTTCACATACATACAATCACATATATACAAACAGAACACATACGAACAAACATCGACACAAGAAAAAACAATCACGAGACATGGGAAGCACTTTTACATTCACACAACATGACACAACACAAGAATATAGAGGAGGGGGATGTGAATGAGCAAGAGCTTTCCAAAATGCAATCCCTTTCTTTCTTGTGCCGTGATTTCTCCAACAACTAATTTTGCTCGCGCTCTCCATTGTTCATGTTAAGAGATAAGTCAAACACATTAACATGGTATTTCAAAAAAGCTAAACATCATACATCTTAAATCAAAGTGTATATGTGTGCGCGTGTAACTCCAAATGAAATTTTCCGTTACCTCTTTCTCTGTCTCGTCATGCTTTCTCCAACAACTGATTTTTCTCCTGCTCTCCATTGTTCCTATCAAAAGATCAGTGAAAAAAGATAAACATAATGCGTCTAAAATCAAAGTGTATATGTGTGCGCGTGTAACTCCAAATGAAATTTTCTTTTACCTCTTTCTTTGTCACGTCATGCTTTCTCCAACAACCAATTTTGCTTCGGCTCTCCATTGTTCCTATCAAAAGATAACTGAAACACATGATCATGGCATTTCAAAAAAGTTGAACATCATACGTCTAAAATCAAAGTGTATATGTGTGCGCGTGTAACTCCAAATGAAAATTTCTTTTACCTCTTTCTTTGTCACGCCATTCTTTCTCCAACAACCAATTTTGCTTCAACTCTCCATTGTTCCTATCAAAAGATCAGTGAAACACATGACCATGGCATTTCAAAAAAGATGAACATCATACATCTAAAATCAAAGCGTATATGTGTGCGCGTGTAACTCCAAATGAAATTTTGCCTTCTCTCTTTCTTTGTCGCGCCATGCTTTATCCAACAACCGATTTTGCTCTAACTCTCCATTGTTCCTATAAAAAGAACAGTGAAACACATGACCATGGCATTTCAAAAGAGTTGCACTACATCAATCTAAAATCGAAGTGTGTGTGTGTGTGTGTGTGTCTGTGTGTGCGTGCGTGTAACGACAATCAAACTTTTCCACTACTTGTGCATCAACATAAGCAATAAGCCCGATATGATAAATGACAATAAAATTTTAATCTTCTATATCATTACCTAAGTTATTTCCACTTAACCCTTCGTTCAATCATTTCTTTACCTCGGAAGTCCTTCGTCTTGGGTTTGACTTCTTGCTTCTTCGTAGGTAGGGATGAATTTATCCGAATTGTAAGCCCTGAAACAAAACATAAAAAATACAAAAGAAAGTCATGAACCTTGCGTATTAAAATACATATACATCCTCGTGAATCTACTAATTACTCTGCTCTAATTCATGTTGTAACCAAAAGCTTTTGCATATTGACAAAAAGAAAAATCAAAACCTACCAGAGACAACAATGACCTCAAACCCAATAGATAGATAGAATTTATTATTCTTCTAGAAGGAGAATATTTTAAAAGACCAACAAGCAAGGGTGAACCATACTCTCATTATCTCAAGTGAAGACCCGCAAGAATCCTCGTGGATAGTTTAGGAGTTGTGCAAACAAAAGCATGCAAAGCAGAATCAGAACACTCTAAATACAATGACAATTTAAATGAAAATATATACATTGAAGAAAATCATAACAAGTGTTAGAAAATCATGATATAAGAGTAAGAAAACAAAATCATAGCTTAGTTAAAAATTTATTTCATGGTTGCAACTACAATAAAAGGCATCTGACCACACACAAGTCACAACATGAGATAACTATGTCTCGTGTGTTGTGTTTGTGTGCATATTGCAAGCTAATAGAAGTTAACATACACCTTGATTATAAATATGGTATGAGTGTTTTAGATTTTCAGGTTACTTTGGAAGTGTTTACACTATGTTTGGGGATGTTTCATGAGATGTCGGGTTTATAGTGTATGGTAGACCCTTGTTGTTCCAAGATGGATTCTCACATTGGAGGTGGCTTACTCTTGGTTGCTAGACCCCGAACGGATACTTACATGACATTCTTCCTGTTGAGATTTGGGTACCTTGGAAAGTGGTCCCCCTATGTTTGTGAGTCTCTAAACACAAAGGGGGAGACTATTACCCTCATTACTTTACTTTATGATTCTAATTTCACTTTGACTTAAGATATTTAAGCCAAAGTGAAATATGTCACTTATGTCAAAACTGACTATTAATTCACTTTATGGGTGAATTGAGGAACATAAAAAGAAATAAGGAAACTAAAACCAAGTGGGTTTTGAGTTGAGATTCTTTTTGGAATATCTCAACCTTTGATTAGAAATGGGATGGGATGATCTCATCCATTCATTTATAGGTTTCCTTATGATTTCTATAAAGAGGGCGCAAAGGGCATTTGGAAGCAAATTCACTTGTATGCTCACCAAAAGACTTTGGAGAAGGGCAAGAGGATGGGAATGGAAGCATTGGGAGGGGAGAGCTTGGGCGTCTCCATTCATGGAGGGCTCATGGAGTCTTAGGGCCGGCATTATTTGTGGTGATCACACTTGCTTGGAGGAGGGTGCACCATAGGAGGGGGGCGCATAGCTAGCAGGGAGCATCAATACTTGGAGGAAGTCAGATCTAATTGTTTCAGTGGAGAGGCAACACACAAGAGCATATTTCTGTGGTGGGGTTTCTTCATTGGGTCAAAGAGGAAGGAGGGGGGTTCACTTCAGTGGACAAAGAAACAAAGGGAGAGGGCGCACTAAGCTTGGGCGCATATCTCATTGGATCCTTTGGCAAGGCTCAAGAGGAGCTTGCTATGTATACAGGTTCCTTTGTATTGTATTACTTGTTGTATCTTGTGTTTTAGATCATCATTATATATACTTTCATCCCAAACTGGTTTTCATGTTGATCAAAAATACTTGTGTTCATTTCATGCATGCTTAGAGTTTAGATCAGCTTGTTAGAGTTGTAAAGATCATGAGGAGTGTTATCTGTTTTGAGTATATTGCATATGCTAACATTGGGGTATGAAAACACTTGCAAGGGCACCTCAAAAGGACATTTAACCACCAAAATTATCAGCAAAAATTAACTAAACAGTTTTTTGTCCTAAAAAGACAGCAAAAGACAATTTTGAGATTGTGGACATAAAGAAAAAATAAAGGTCAAGGACAGACCTGTTTTGGAAGCATGATAATACCTCAGAATTTCTAAACTTCCCTAAAGCATTGGATACCTATGGACTCTGGTGACTTTTTCATTTAGTAGACACTTGAAGGGAGGTTGCTTTCTTGGAGTGCGACTGCATTGGACGAGGAGTGTTAGGCATTCTGGAGGAGGGAGTTGAGCCTTAGAGATGGCAATGTCTTGCTTGCATGGAGCCTTACACTTGACTTGAGGATGCTTGTGTTGAGCAAGAGAACATGTAGGTGTGGTGCTCCCTGAGGAGGCACATGACCTTGGAGATGCATCCGAGCTTCGGACCCTTGGGGGTAGCACTCATGCCTTGAACCCTTGCTCATTTATTGACATCACCTTGGAGCTTCACACGTGTCACTTGTAGAGGGAGCGCTTCACTCGTGTGGAGATACTTTTATGTTGCAGGTCGCTTGTATTGGACGAGTTCCACTAGTCATTGATGACCTCGATTCACCTCTCACATAAACAAAGGAAGGAGAGACTCATTTATCATCATCATTGTACTCTTTTCTTTGTACTTCTCTTATAGGAGGAAGGTGCCAAGATTCTCAAGGAAACCGAAGGAGAAGTCATGAAGAGAGAAGAAAACGTTTTTGTTGGGAAATTGTTCTTGTGAGATACCAGGGTTTGATCTTGGGAGAAAGATGTCGAGGATGACGATCCCATAATCGATTACGCGCTTTTTCTTGTTCTTCTTTACACTTGGGTTAGAGATGTAAGAGGAGGAGCACTAGTGTTTCTTGGAGCAGTCTTGAAGCTACACCCGTGGCTTGATCCCCAAGGAGGCATTGGAGTTATTGTTGGGTGATAAACCCTAAATTGTACTTGTTAAGGAGGAAGAAAAGAGGAGACCCCTTGCACCAAGCAAAGCAGGGCCTGCCAGTGGCGACTGTACCTTTTTGGAGTATCTTTGGTCGATCCCATGTTTTCCTTGGTTTTCCCAACATAGGGTTTTGGAGAGCTTGGAGTCTTCTACTAGTTTGTGATGAGATGAGAGTATGCACTTAAACTCCATCTAGTCTTATATGTATGTATATGAGGTTCTAAGGGGTAAAAAATTGTCTTATTGCAGATTTGATTTTCAGGTAAGATTGTCTACAAGGTTTCTAGCAATTATATGTCTTGCGCATTCGTCATGAGTTAATGCTGAAATTCTTAGGGATTTTAACATTTATATTGAAGGGACTAGGACAGATTTGCTATTGTAAACCTCCATTGATTGTGGTGATTTCAGATCTAGTTTATGCATGAAAAGATTGCCCTGAAGGGATGGAACTTATTGCCATATATTAGGTGTCTTCTCTCTTGCATTGGGGTTGATGTGAAGTGAAATAATTTCTGTTGTTTGTTGCTGTAATTTATATTTCAGTTCATCCCTAACCATGATAATTCCCAGTGATTAAATCTGTGGAACCTCGAAGGAGGTGAAATTTCTGAACTTGCAAAAAAAATCTCAATTCATGAAATTTCTACCTAGTATCGAAGCTTTCTTGTTGAAATCATTCTTTTGGTGAAGGAGGAGTTGATGTTTCAGTTGCATTGTTCCTGGGATTCGTAGGTTAACCTCGTGCAGGTTGCTTGGGTGTGAAATCCTAGGACGTTTGAATGAAGCGTGTGAGCCCTAGAAGGGCTTGTTCTATTTCATTATTGCTAACTATTGGTTTGAGGTGGATTTAGATCTTGCACGGATGTCCACCATTGCACTTAGAGAATGTGATAAGTTGGAAGGAGTTTCAAATTTCATCCCTTGGAAGCTTCGGCCACGGATGCCTATGGAGGAAGCCATGATTTAGGAACACGTTGAGAAAGAGATTACAACACCTGTCGATGCGGAGTTCTGGGATGCTCATAACAAGGAGGTGGCCAAGGCAAAGACAACCATTATTGATTCTATGAAGGATCCCTTCATAGCTCACAGGTCAGACAAGACGACCAGCAAGGAGATGTCTCGAGCTTTGACTGGTTTGTTCTAATGTTTCTCGATAGTTTCTCGATTGCAGCACTTGTTGATGCAGAGTTGTTGGATTCTCATAACAGGGAGGCGACCAAGGCAAAGACAACCTTTCATGATTCTGTGAAGAATCTCTTTGTAGCTCACAGGGCAGACAAGACGACCAACAAGTAGATGTCTCGGGCTTTGATTGGTTTTTCAAAACAAGACCTGGGCCATCCCCATGTGCCAAGACAGATAATGTGGCGAGCTATATGGACAGGATCGCAGAGTTGAGAGACCAGTTGAATGCCATTGGGACGGAGGTGGAAGATAGGGAGTTGATGTTTCTTCCCTTGAATGGCTTTACCATCTTGAAGGCTTTTTTTTCAAGGCATCCATGCTCGAGAGACATTGTCAACTTTCAACAGGCTCTACGATGACCTGGTGCAGGAAGAACTCGGGTCACAGTCCCTTTCAACGCAGCAAGAGGAAGTACAAGAGATTGCTCTCACTGGGAGGACGAACAAGTGTAACAAGAAAAGCTACAAGGAGAAGGAAGGCTAGGGGACAAGGAAGAAGGACTTGAGTAAGGTGATGTGTTTTCGATGCTACAAGAAGCCCTAGAGTATGTAGAGAGACAGAAAAATTTGATCTCCATCGACGGAAAGATCCAACATCTGATTACTTAATTAGGCTAGTCCTTTGGGGTTAATAAATAGCATATCGAGACTATTCAAATGAATTATATACAGAGGCGAATGAAAAAAAAATCTTTTGAGAAAATAATAATACCTGGAATGGAGAATCTGCAATCCAAAGACGGGAGAGAGAGAGAGATGAGATGCAGCATCTTCCTTCCTTCGCCTCTTCCTAGTCGAGATGATCCAGATCTAGATTTTTCTGATTCCAATATTTATCACATGCCCTCTCCTCAGGACTCGACACAACACGACTTCACATATATACAATCACATATATACAGACACAACACATACAAACAAACATCAACACAAGAACAAACAATCATGAGACATGGAAAGCGCTTCCAAATTCACACAACATGACACAACACAAGAGTATAGAGGAGGGGGATGTGAATGAGCAAGAGCTTTCCAAAATGCATTCCCTTTCTTTCTAGTGCCATGCTTTCTCCAACAACTAATTTTACTCGCGCTCTCCATTGTTCTTGTTAAGAGATAAGCCAAACACATGAACATCATACATCTAAAATCAAAGTGTAAATGTGTGCACATGTAACTACAAATGAAATTTTCCTTTACCTCTTTCTTTGTCACGTAATGATTTCTCCAAAAACCAATTTTGCTTCCGTTCTCCATTATTCCTATAAAAAGATCAGTGAAAAAAGATAAACATCATACATCTAAAATCAAAGTGTATATGTGTGCGCGTGTATCTCCAAATGAAATTTTCCTTTAGCTCTTTCTTTGTCGCGTCATCCTTTCTCCAACAACCAATTTTTCTCCGGCTCTCCATTGTTCCTATCAAAAGATCAGTGAAACACATGACCCTGACATTTCAGAAAAGTTGAACATCATACATCTAAAATCAAAGTGTATATGGGTGCGCGTGTAACTCCAAATGAAATTTTCCTTTACCTCTTTCTTTGTCGCACCATGCTTTCTTCAACAACCAATTTTGCTCCGACTCTCCATTGTTCCTATCAAAAGAATAGTGAAACACATGACCATGGCATTTCAAAAAAGCTAAACATCATACATCTAAAATCAAAGTGTATATGTG
>ML819276.1:103782-114134 GCA_009831015.1 Picea engelmannii
GTTCAAATGAGGGGAAAACATCCTCAATATATAGTGTATCATGACCTTTTAATTAATTTTAGGTCATTAAAAATAGCCAACAAGGCTACAAACCAAAAATCATATTGTTTTACATTAAACTGTTAAATGAAACCCTAAATGAGCAATAAACAGGACGTCAAGCCCCTCTGTGGGAGACGTTGGCCCTTTTTAGGGCAAAATGCAACACAACATGACAAACGTTGGCCCTCCTTGGGCCTCCAAACTCTTCCACACGTGCCAAACTGCTCTGTCAAGATGTCGTACACTGGAGGTGATGTCATGGCTCCTAGATGACGTCCTGGGGCATCAAAAGGGGCATGTTCCACCTGCAGTGGGTCAACCCCCCTAGGTTGGGCTCAGCCAAGGCATCCTGGAAGAAAACGTTCTCCTTCTTCTCTTGTGCAAAGGCTCGACCAATCACTGTCCCGTCTCCTGCCCCTGATGGGGTCCCAACAACCATCTGATGGGCTCTTCAACCCCATGGAGGTCCGAACTAATCATCTCCCCATGTGTACCGATCCAACTGGTACCTGTCCGTCGGGCATGATCCTGCACATCAAAAACTTCGCCCTCCATGGGCTCATTAGTCACAGAGATCATAGCAATGTCAATCACATTTCATCATTAATTTTATCAAATGCATGCATAAAACCCCTAATATATCATCCAATAGCTCAAAGACATTACAATGACCTACTATACAAAGACGAAGAAAAAGACAGAATGCCCTATTGGGCTAGCATCCATAAGAGAAGGAAAGTTTCCAGAGGATATCATCCAAGCCATGTAACATGAGGTGATGTGTTCAAAGGATGTCCAGACATACAGGTAGAGTGAAAGACAGGGGTGATATTACCTGTGGGTGCCTCTGTAGAAGGTGAGTTGTACCTGTCATGGATGCAATTCTTTCCAAGCCCTTTATTGTCTTTATTCTTCCTTTTCTTTATTTGCTTTTTCTTATTTATTTCAAGGACTAACTAGAGGACACTGCCTTGGCGTGGTGACCAGAGCTGACAGTGTTACCCACAAGCACTTTCACAGAAATGATAAGACTAGCTTGTGATGAGACCCCCTTTCCCTTGGCCATGCAACCAAAGGTCACTGCCATGGCATGGTAACCAGATAATGGCAATGTCATACTACTAGGTACCCATGAACATAATGGGTTGGCTCGTGATGAGACCCCCCATCCTCTTGGCTAGGTCTTGTTTTGTTATTTTTTCTTTGGGTCCCTCTTATTCTTGCTGAGAGGCTTTTTATTGCCTTCTCGGGGATCCCTAGGCGAGGCATCTCTAGGTTTCATTTTTTATGGCTTTTATCTTTTACAAGCTGCTTTTACCTTCTGGACCTTTAGCCCCTTCTTCCCACGAGATAAGGTGAAACCCCACAAACGGGTCATCCTAATGTCCGGACTAAGGGAATGGGGCAGATGAGTGGGAGATAAGATGTAAGAGTGATGATATGATGGGAGCGAACGATGGCCCTTCAAAATCCCCCCTGGTGGCAAACCAAAACCTATGGGTACAAGCTTGCTAGGGTACCCTGTCAATCCCCCCAACCATGGTCAAGTGGGTTAGTGTAAGATCCAAGCAGTCGTCAGAAATAAAAGGAATTTGATGCATATATCTGAAGGTTATAATGATCAAATATGACACATACCATGATACCTGGACCAACTACCTCATGGAGCAAGAGTCTTCTCCGATACAAGTCCAAGTCGAAGCTGATGGATGTTGCTGCTGATAGGACAAGTCTGATGAAGAAGAAGAAAGATGGGCCCTCCAGGGCCATGCTCAAGTCAATCCTACTCTCGGTACTCCATGTCTAGGACCTGTGGGCCTCGAGACATGATCTCCTAGTTATCCCTAGAAATCGGGGATAACAAGGCCCAGATCACATGGACATGCACCTAGATCTAGGAGCTAGCACTCAGATTAGGGGGCTTAGCCTGATATTTTCCAAAAAATGGGTTTTTTATAATGGAAAATGATTTTTTCAGTGATTTTATCAGCAGATTTAATGGATTTTGGTCATTTTTGGGAGATTTTGGACTCTTTTTGAGCCCAGATTTTGGAAGGAAGTTGGGGCATGATAACCAACTTCATATCTATAAACGCCAAGCATGTTTGAGGCCATGGAGGATAGTCAAAGCAGAGTTATGCTGAAGGGAAGCCAAGCCAAAGCCATTTTTATGAAGGGAAGCTGTTGAGGAGCAGACGCTTGCGGGCCATTTCTGGGAGCTCCGGTCATCCATTTTGCGTGTCGTTTCTTCTGCTGGGTTCTAGAGATCTGGAAGAACGTGACCAGATCGGTCTTGTAGCCTAATGGCACTGCTGTAATGAATTTTTGAGCTTTGAACAGAAATAAAGAAGCCTCCCCCACTAAGACAAAGGCCCGGAGACGTAGGCAATTTTGTGCCGAACTCCGTTATCACTTCTCTTGTTATGGTTTGTTTTTCTTATTGCTTCAGTTCAGATCTGTATTATGTATTATGGCTGTGATATATTCTCTCATCTTCATCCTCTTTCATTCAGCTTCATAAATGGTTAATTAACACATGCAATTAATAACTCAACCACATTCATTAAAAGATCTTTTCAGATCAACACTTCATACCATACAGCTACACGCATGAATCATTTTGAAGTGGTATATGGACAAAAGCCACCTTCAATTCTCTCATACTTTTCAGGTGTATCGAAGGTCCAAGCGGTTGACCAAACGCTTACAATTCAAGAGGCTATTATCCATACCCTCAAAGAGAATTTGGTCATGGCACAAAATCGCATGAAGCAACAAGAAGATCAAGGTCGCTCTGAACGTCAATTTGCAGAAAGGGATCAGGTGCTTCTTCGGCTACAACCTTACAAGCAAAATTCCCTCAAGGCCGAGCATTGTCAGAAGTTGGCGCCCAAATTTTATGGTCCTTATACTATTCTCAAGCGTGTGGGACAGGTTGCCTATCAGTTAGCTTTGCCCAGTCATTCTAAGCTACATCCTATTTTTCATGTTTCATACTTAATGAAGGTGATTAGAACTAAGTGCCAAATTCAAACCAACCTTCCTGAGTTGGACGAAGAAGGATCCATTTGGCTACAACCACAAGCAGTTTTGGACCAGCGTGAGCGTCGCCTACGTCAGAGAACCATCAAGGAAGTGTTAGTCCAGTGGAAAGATACAACTCCAGCAGATGCCACTTGGGAACCGGCTACCATTCTGCGGCAATTTCCACATCTCAAGCCTTGAGGACAAGGCTATTTTTAAGGGGGAGGACATGTTGGGGACCTAACCCTCATGTAGGTATAACAATATATTCAGATGTAATAAAGGTCAATATTAATAAGGCCTTGCAATAAAGTAGAATAAGTTGAATGTAAGAAGACCTAATAGAAGCTTCCGCTTTTAGAAGGATCTTTCTCTAGATGGTTCTTTTGATAGACATATTTAGTATAAATAGGAGTCGAGGGTATGAGAACCCTAGCTTGGATATTATTGTAATAGAGCTCTTCTCGACTGGAGGTTTCCCCCTCAAAGAGGCTCGTGAACATTGCTCTCAGAATCAAAGTGCTCTTTTTGGTATTATTTTGATATCATTTCAGTGTTATTTTGGTGTTGTTCTGGTTATATTGTTGTTTATCTGCCATTTCTAGCATTTTATTTTTTTTCTGCATACTTTTTATATCTGGAATATTACAGAAAAAGATAAAGTAAATGTATTTTCCAGAAAGGACAACTTGGCCCCATTGAAAAAAGTTCACTGGTCAGTTTAGTATAAATAAGGGAGCCGCCCTTCTCATTTGACACACTCCACTATAAGAAAGAGGCACAAATCTAAGTGTTAAGAAAGAGGCGCAAATCTAAGTGTGTGAGCTTCCGCTGCTACATCCAATGAAGGAAGTGAGGCGCATGTTTGGTTGGTGTCTATCTCTCAGTCATAGAGGTGCGCTAGGGTTTACATTGTTGAGTTATTGTTGGACTCTTTCTTATTGATTTTCTCTAGAGAATAGAGCTTAGTTATTCTGTCTTTGGCATGGATTTTATCTATAAAAAGGTATTGGGTTTTCTCCCCTTGTGAAGAAGGGTTTCCCAGGGTAAACTACTATGCTCTACTCGGGGGTGGCACTTGAGGATGCCTATGGTTGGGTGGCAATGAAAGAACATCGCCTATGGAAAAACGAGCAGTCCCATAATTCTGTTTTGCAATTTGTGCTTGGTTAATCTTCTTTAGATCCGAGTTATTTACTACAGTTAGTCTATTATTCAAAAATTCAACATGGGATCATAGTTGGTCTTGAATATGACCAATTGCACGAAAGCTAAGAATTGTTAGAGCCTTGTTGCTGGCCAAAGAGAAGGGCCAAGCCCCTTAACAGTCCTGTGATGAAGTTCAAGGGTTGTCGCAAGCCTATAAGCTCTGTCCGAACCCCTGTCTAGGGTCTTAACAGCTAACCGCAGCCAGAGTCACCCTACTAGGGCTGCCACAGCAAGAAAGAAAGTGACCTTCTTCTGAGTTAAATTACATGTATCTTTTCTGTGGCAGTTTGAAAGGTTGTAGGGTAAATTCTTAGATGAATTGCAGGGTTGTTTTCAGAGGTGTAATGTCCCCATCTGCCTAATCTCTCTAAGAGAGAATTTTGCTAGCCTAATTGAGTTCCCGTGGACCAAGGCAGAAAATAATCAAGGGAACATGAAGAACGACAAAAAAAGTCAGGTGGGGTTATCATCCCACATTCATAAGAGAAATAAAGAAAAGCTCGAGTTGGAAGTATAAAATAAGAGGGATAGGAGGAGTTTGGGATATTCTTACACTTGCTTATTAAGAAAATAGATTTGGAGAGCTCTTGGAGAGTTTTCTAGGAGTTTTCTTGATTTTCTGATTTCGGTGTTGGAACCATACACCCTAGTCAGATTTGGGGCGAGATCATACATATCTCGATATTGTTCTATAGAGAATCGGTTCATCTTACATTTGGGCTTTTTATTTGGTGTGAGGCGCCATTATCTGCATATTGGGCGCATTGCTAGTGGAAGAAACCAGGTCAAGCTGCAGTATTTTGTATTGGGGCCGAGCTATCATTATATAATGGGCATCTCTAAAGCTTGAATGCTGAATCTTAAGTTCCTTCTCCTTTGGAACGATTTCTTCTGCAATCTGGGTGAGTTCCCCTTAGATCTGGGCGCTCTCTACATTCTTTCGTTGTGGAATTCGAGCTATGCTACAGGGTTAAATCTGCTGCCAAAAGGGACGAGTCTGTTGTTGGGAAAGGGGCACATTCCTTCCCTTGCGATTTAAATTGTTGGAGCTCTGAAAATAGTGCATATCTGGGCACGCTTCCTCTTATTCCCATAAGGAAGATCGCTGCCATTTCTGCTTATAGTTCAGCCGAGACCAAAGATTTGTGTATGCTCTTTAAATTGCTCTTATTGGTCAAGAAAGATCACCCCATAAGCTAAGGGACAATCCATCGCTGTTGTTATGTGCATTGGCATTATTCAAGTCGGAATTTGACTGTGGGGAAAATCAAACTACAGGAAAGAATCCTCTCTGATATATAACCTGCCATTATATTGTTATCTGGACGAAAGATACACTGAGGGGGTACCAAATCTCCCATATTCAGGACTGCCATTATTATCTCTTGCGACTATTATATATGTATGTCTCTTAGCATTCACCATTGCGGACATAACTACTCCAAAATAGGCCCAGGTTCACTCTTTTCATTTGCTGTTTTATTTTCTCAAAGTCTGGTAGAAGTCTGATGTAGTTACAGTGTGGAAAGTCTATGCAACTTCTAAAATTGGTATGTTAATTCGAGACTTAATAAAATACTCAAATCCTATATCTATCTCTTGTGCCACTTCTTGTAAAGTTTCACGTTGCAAAAAGACTTCAAGTTTTACATTTACAGCAGTAGAAGATAATGAGATTGACATAACAGTGCACACTCAGACTTAAATCAAATTCAGAAATCTGTGGGTATAACAAGATATCTCTCCAGTTGGTATCTTACAAACTCCCTTGAAGGTGATATCTCAGATGTAAAATTTACTCAAGTTGAAGACATATTAAGTCTGAATAGTAAATTCGAGATATTCTCTGGAAGAGTATATTACAAGAGGCTTAATCAAGGCTGAGTCTATGATAGATTTCTGAGGTATATTCCAGCAAATTTATGGCAGACTTCTGAGGAATATTCCAGCCCAAGTTTGGTATAGGCTCGGACTATTTTTAAAGCATTCAAACATATTCAAAACAGAAATTGTGATATCACTTGAGGCCTGCCTCTGAGAGATCTTTTACAAAATTCTGAGATGGAAAAAGGTGAGTTTTGAAGCCTGGCCTAAGGCTAATCTAAGGCTACCCATTTGTGGATGAAGTTGCACCAAGACCGGATAATGCTACAACTTTGGAGGTATGCACTTATATATATATATTATTTTTTTTTATTTTGTATCATTATCACAAGGGTTCTTGTAGGAGGAGGGACCTGTGTAGAGGAATCTTAAATCCAGTACACTCATAGGAGCATCGCACTCTCCCTGGTAAAGAAGATTCCAGGTTTGATTGTTTTTCTTTTTGTTTAAATTGATATGCCTCTAACTTACATTTCAAGTATGTTAGATTTGCTACATTACAAGTAGGTGTTGTAGCTGTGACAACAGTCTTTAGTTGCAAGCTAAGTTGATCTTCCCTCGAGGAGATATTCTTGGTCTGGTTGTTCTTGTTTCGGGCAGGTTATCTTGTTAAATTCCATGGAGGTTTCCACGGAGGCAGGTCACCAGTGATAGCTCTAAGAGGGAGCTATAGTGATGATTGGAGAAGGCAATTTATTGGATGATCTCTGGTTTGAGACATGAAGCAGTGTGTCCGGAGTTTGTACAGATTGACAATTCAACCAGTTATGGCAAAGGAGACTTACTCATTTCCATTATAGAGCTCTTCCCATTCTAAGCTTCCACAGCTCCACAGCTCCGTGCTGAACATGATGGCATTTGCAAAGGCTGTGCTCTTGGCACAAATTCCAAGGGATCTTTTTCGAGCAGTGACAGTAGATCCAAGGGGATCTTGGAAATTGTCCATTCATATTTGTGTGGACCTACGACAGTTGCTTCCTTTAGTGGATTTGGTCTCATGGATGAGACAGTGGCAATAACTGTGACAGGTTGGTCACAGGGACAGGTTGGACACTTTAGGATATTTGGGTGTCCAGTTCGCATTCACGCACCCAGGGAGAAAAGGACAAAGTCAGACCATTCAGTCAGGAAGGGTACATTTGTTGAGTACCATGAATCGTCGAAGGCATATCAGATCTACATCCCAAGTCAGAGACAGATTGAGGTGAGCAGGGATGTTTTCTTTGATAAGGAGGTAGCCTTCAGGAGATCTAGAGGATCTCACATGCAGATTGACAGTGAGACGTAGGAGGAGATGGTTTCTTCTCCCCCTCAACCTTCAATAGCTTAGAAGAAGACAATTGAACCTGTTGATCCAATACATCCTATTGATGTTCCTAGAGATATTGCAGTAGGCCGACAGAGGCTTGCCTGGGCTCATTCAGACTTTGTAGGAAACATAGAGATTTGTAGGAAACAGAGAGATATGCACTCCTCGTGGTACTTTCAAATAAAGTAAGAGACCTCAGAGATTCTCGAGCTATGTTGCAGCTATGATCCACATCATTGATTATGAGCCTTCCTGTTATGAGGAGTATCAGTCCATCATGAAGATTGATGTGTGGGATATTGTTTTGAGACCCAAAGAGAAGTCTGTGGTGACTTCCAAGTGGATTTATAAGATAAAACATGCAGTTGACGGGAGCATTGAGAAGCACAAAGCGAGATTTGTGGTCAGAGGATTCTCTCAGGTGGAGGGAATAAACTATGAGGAGACCTTTGCTCCTATTGCTCAATATACCTCAATTCAGATGATTATTGCACTTGCTTCAGCCTTGGGTTGGAGATTACTTCAGATGTATGTGAAGACATCTTTCCTCAATGGCGAGATTGAGGAAGAGGTGTTTATCGAGTAGCCAGATGGTTTCATAATGCATGGGAAGGAGTCCCATGTCCTCATGCTTGGTATGTGAGGATTGATGGATACCTAATGAGTTTGGGTTCTAGCAAGAGTGTTGTTGATGCCAACCTGTACTATAACGTTGTTGATGGTGAGTCCTTGATTTTGATTTTGTACATTGATGATTTATTTCTCATCGGAACAGAGCATCTCATTGCTTGTTGCAAGCATGAGTTGACCTCTGAATTTGATATGAAGGATCTTGGCATGATGCATTACTTCTTGGGACTTGAGGCGTGACAGAGAACTGATGAGATCTTCCCGAGTCGGGGGAATTTGAGATCTTGAGGAGATTTGGGATATTGAACCATAAGTGCATGACCACACCGATGGTGATGAATCTGAAGAAGTTGAGTGAGACTTCTTCCAATACAGACTTAATTGATTCGACCTTACACCAGCAGCTGATTGGATCATTGATGTATTTGGTTAACACCAGACATGATATTTGTTATGCAGTGAATGCACTTAGCCAGTTCATGAGTCAGTCGAGGCAGATACATTGGGTGGCTGCGAAGCATGTGTTGAGATATTTGCAAGACACAGTTGGATAAGGCTTGAGACATGCTTCCATTGTTATGTTGATTCAGATTGGGCAGGGAGCACAATTGACAGGAAGAGCATCTCAGGGTGTTACTTCAATTTTTGGATCTACCGTGGTTTTCTGGTGTAGCAGGAAACGGACTTCTGTGGCTTTGAGTACCACAGAAACCTAGTATGTTGTAGTATGTATGGAAGTATGCGAAGCAGTGTGGCTTCGGAAGCTCCTTGCTAGATTGTCTGATAAGATATTGGATCCCCCCGTGATTCATTACATTCGAGATATGGTGTAGAGGAAGACAGTACTAGTGGAGTACCTTCCTACAGGTGAGCAAATTGAAGATGTTCTCACCGAGCCTCTTGCCAAGTTGAAGTTCGAGTACTTCCGTGATAAACTTGGAGATAAATGTCCCTCTGGTTAAGAGGGAGCATTGATGGTTGTAGCTTCATGAGACGAACTTCTGTGATAATACTCCTCGATGGACTAAGTTGAGTATGACACTTATCAATGGACTGATAAGTTTTATTGGGTTGGTGCCCAGGGACCTTTGGATTGTAATCCATTTGGTTGAGATATCTCCCCAAGTATTCTCCCCAGAGTAGTGGGTTGGGTTGGGTTGACTTGTGAGGATACTCTCCAGATCTTCTCCCCAGGGCAGTAGGTTGGGTCAATCTGCGAGTGTGTTGTGACTTCTCCCTATCTTCTCCCCAATGGACTGAGTTGGGTTGACCTGAGACAGATCTTCTCCTCAGTTGTGTTGGGTTGGGTTGACCTGAGACGGGTCTTCTCCCCAGGTCGATGGATTAGGTTGACCTGAGATGGGTCTTCTCCCCAGGTGGATGGGTTGGGTTGATATGTGGGGACGCCCCTGATCTTCTCCCCATATTAGGTTGGGTTGACTTGGAGAACGCTCCTTTGAGACGGAGTTGAGCATGACACTTGTGAGAGTAGTGACAAAATTGTCCTGGGGTGGCACCCAATGTCCCAAGGGAGTAGACCATGAGGACACGTCCCTTGGGAGTTGACCAAGTGGACACGTCATGGGCGTGTAGGTCCTTGATGATGCACTACGGGCGAGTAGGTCCTAGTGCCACACTACAGGCGAGTAGGTCCTAGTATATTCTAGTGGTGATGAGGAACTATAAACGGTCCACATTGGGTGTAGCCATGTGCAACATGATGATGCTACCAGTAGCATGGTCTACGTGACCATGGCATAGTCGAAGGACCATGGCATAGCCTACGAGGCTATGAGAACCAGAAGAAAAACATCATGGAGAATACCTCCCTGGCTAAGAAGGAGTGTTGATGTTTCTAGTAGTTGTGGGAGGTATTCGCCTCTGGGACAACCTTTCTTATAGGAGAAGATGCCAAGACGTCAAAGGATAACCATTGAAAGAATTAAAGAAGCCCCAAAAGAAATTTGTTTCTCCAGAAGTCAAGTCAACCTACCAGAAAAAGATAAAGTAAATGTATTTTCCAGAAAAGACAAGTTGGCCCTGTTATCGCACGGTTTGTAGGAAAGGTTAAAAGAGCTTGAGTCAAGGGTAGAAACCGGCGTAACAGGAGATTCCCCACCCACTGTCACCTCGATGGGGGGCTCTTTCTATTTAGGAGGGCTAGTCCAAGGGAGACGCCCCTAAAGTAATCTAGGTTTAAGAAGGGCTAAGGATAATGGATCAAGACAATAGGTTCCCTTCCACAGATTACAGC
>ML819277.1:0-21043 GCA_009831015.1 Picea engelmannii
GTAGAATACAAATGGTCTGTCCTGGTGGTTATATAACTGAAAAGTAAACAATCGAATATAATAACTGTGTTATTGCATTTTTCAGTGTTGAGAATGTCAATGGATTTACCTATTGCAAAAGCATAGACACCTAATATTTTTTCATGTTCTATGATATTAAAACGTTCCTTACCTAAGGAAGCATGGATCTGTAGCAGCTATAGGTGTTTGGGAACATGCGGGGCAAAGAAAGAACAGCGAGATAGACCGGTCACCCTCTCTGAAAAAGATGTTAAATGTTTGCTTTTTTTTTTAAGCGTTGTTGGGCACAGTAGGAGTCGATCTTTGCAAATCGCCATAAAGTTGTTTGGAAGTTTCCATCTCTCTGTCGGGCTAGTTGGACAGGAGATAACAGGGAGGGAGGAGTTACACCTGGTTCGGGACGGCTCGGGATCCGGTGACCCATCACTATTACTACCAAATTCTAGTATAAATTGCACACATTCTATTATAACCTTCAAAAATACATGCAATTTTTATTCATTCATTATGGAGACATTTAGTGGGGAGGCAAACGAAAACATACCCCTTCGCTCGCGATTTCTCGGCGACCTGCGACCTCCGCGACCTCTGCGAACTGCGACCTGCAACCTCGGCTACCTCCGCGACCTGCAACCTCGACCTCGACCTCGGCGACCTGCGAACTGCGACCACGATACAGAGCATATGCACCAAAACAATTTTCCAAACGTTACAAAGTCGATGTGTGGCTAATATATAAAAACTTTTTTGGCCGAACAATTGTTCGGCCGAAAGATAGTTCGGCCGAAAAAAAATTTGGCCGAACTATCTTTCGGCCGAAAACATATTGTCGGAAAGAAAATATCCGGCCAACCAAATTTCTACATGCAAATCGAGGGCGCGGTTATTGCTCCGTTCGATTTGACGTTTATTTTTTGGGCCGAAAAAAAGTTCGGCCAAAAATAAAATCTTTCGGCCGAAAAAATGTTTTTCGAAATTTTGGAGAGCAGATTGTCACGAAAGTGTAACCCACCTTCGTGATTCCACCCTATCACTAATAATATTGTGGTGGTTACTACTACAGTTTTGTTTGATTTTATACTACTTATCACCATTACAGTCAGTCTTGACCTCTTTCTGTTTTCATTACTTCACCTCCATTTTGTGAGATGTTTCCCTTGGAGAAAAATGCTACTATGAGTGGATCTTACTTGTCGATACCATTTAGAATTTTCCTTGTATAGGATTGTCCCATGCCATTGGAACGTAGTTGCATGCTATTGGGCTACTCATTTTCTACAAATGAGCACACTTTTAACTCTTTTTTCGTTCTCATAAAAACAAGAAAAAAACACTATTTAGCACACTTTTATCTCTTTTTTGTGCTCATAAAATTATGGAAAATACACTATTGATCACATTTTTATCTCTCTTTCGCACTCATAAAAACATGAAGGAAACACCAAAAAACAGAAAAAAAGAGGCGGGGAGGGGGGAATTATCTTTGATCTATATTTAGTAAAGTGATAGTCATTAGTTGTTGTCACCCTTGAACATGGCACTTTTTTTCATCATTTTCTTACAATTGGATAATATCTTTCCTAGGAGCTATACCATGATAGTGAATTATGTAATCCTCCAGTTGGTTACTCTTCCAGTCACCATGGAGAGTGTTTCAATGCCTCATGCATTGTTGCACTATATAATTGGTTTTCTTGAGTTATTTTTTCTAATTCATTAATATTTCATGCTATATGTTCAATAGAAATACAACCCAAGTCGACCACTATGTAGTCTTGTTCACCTTTCATGTTGGCCATCTCTATTTCAATTATACTTGGTGGTTCTATCTCTTCACATGATCTCTCAAATTTATTTTCATGTCCATTGATGGGGGATACATTAAGGCCCTATTTTGATGAATCTCTCCTA
This sequence comes from Picea engelmannii, assembly GCA_009831015.1. NCBI lineage: Eukaryota > Viridiplantae > Streptophyta > Pinopsida > Pinales > Pinaceae > Picea > Picea engelmannii. Next base: position 1,933 of record ML819277.1, read on the forward strand.
TCGACACAGACAAATTATCTATAAAGTCAATCTAGAAACTAACTAGTACCTTGGAACTTACAAATCTCAATGGAAATCTTCCTCATGATCAACAATGGGTTTACCGCATTGAATCATGATCGATCGATTATATGATTATTCGACATTAGATACTCTATTCACACTCACTAGTTTTTACTAGGTACCTTGGGGTCCATTTTCATTTTTGGTGGGTCCTCCCACATCCATTAATGATATACCTCGATGACTAGTAATAATATGGTTTCTACCATGCTTGACATTAGCTCATCTATTCAGATGATGTAGAATTGTGCCAACAACAAGGTTTTACTGAATACTTTGGTCCTAAGGGGAAACTCATATTTATGCTACCCCTCCCAAGTTGCGATGGATTATAACACTATTGTATGAGTACTTTTAAGATTGCATGGGAACTCTCATTGGTGCTAGATGTCTACATATGTATATTTTGACATAGATCCACAATGCTTTTTATCGTGGCCATGATCTCTTTGATGACATGGATCCACCATGTACTTTTTTGTGGCCATGGTCTTGCATATCATTTCATAGATACATATTGTATTATGTTGATAGCCATGCTTTTTTCTACATCTAAGCATGTGTATTCCTACCTCAAGGATGATCTATATATATGTATTGGTTGATGAATATTTGCAATAACTTATCGGTTCCTTGATCTATGAGATCCTTCCTCATGCTACTCCACTACCATGTACTTTAGTAACATATTTTATCCATGAGTTACTCTTCTAACCTCACACATTATAGGGACATCTATTATACCTCTATGTGACACTATGGGCCTCATAGGGGATCTATTGATGTCATCTTGTGAAGATCACATGCTTGTGCCAACAAAACATTGAAAATTCATTACTTTTCAGCATGGATGTTATTTTTGCAGATATAAGAGCGACCAACCGCTTCTTTTCCTTATTCAAGGTGTGATCAGTCATTTGTTTCCTTAATGAAACAAGAAATTTCCACTAGAACCTTCTAGATTCAAGGAAATACAATGAGATCAATGATGGGTTGGCCTTGATGCATCATGAACCTTGGAACTTTTGTATGAATTGTTTTTCACCAAGTTTCAAGCTTTGAACCTATCTCTAAACCTCCTCCATCATTTTATAAAATAACAGAAAATCAAGGGAAAAGGAGCTGAATTGACTATAGCCTTATGCTGCCAAAATATAACCATAGAGAGACTCTTGCTATAGTCTTCAAATTTATTTGTTGGTATAATCACATTTGAGAGATATGGGTAACGACGCTTCAATAAATTGGAGTCGAAAGGTACTTCAATGGTCTCGAGGTATCATCACATTGTTGTATTTTCTTTGTTATTAATATAGATCTATGATAATCCCCCTTGAATGTCGATAACTTGTTATGATTTCTTTGTAAACATTGGAAGATATGTCTTTTTTGGAGCAAGGTAGATTAGATCTAGTTGTCATATATATTCTTTTTATACCAAACAAGTTTGAGGGAGGTTTTTTTTTGTGTGTGAAGGTAATTGATTGCAGGAGCTAGGGTGAATTGTTAGAGTTGTATCAATCAAGATCACATGAGGAAAAACACTAGGAAAAGGTATGGATTTCCCTCTTATCTTGTTGGTGTAGATTGAATGAAAAATCCTAGATCTAGAATGAAAGATCATGGAAATATATCCACAATCTGTCTCTGATACCTATTATATAAGTGAGATGGATCACCTATCCATAGGAATGTTTCCTCTACAACATGGACTTCTTTTCATTATTTTAGGGCACCCTTGATATCTATCATTCTCAAAATTGACATGAGTGATCAATTAATCTAGCATGATTGTTGAACAATTAAATAATGATTACTCTCCAAATCCCTATAATATCATGGAAGTAGACAACAATAAAATATAGCGCTTACTAGAAGATATCACTATGCAAAAATAAGAACGAACTAATTACGAGTTCTCAACTAGAAATACAAAATTGAGATACTAGTTTATAATAATAATAATAAGTGACTTGCATTATAACCTTGCAAGAAATTCCTCCTAGATAATCCTTTGTGTAGGTGTCACATAGAAAACACATTTCCTAGGGCATTGTCCTACTACAAGTTGAACTTGATAATCATCACCTTTTCGTAGTTCAAATATAATATCACTACAAAAGTAATCAATTGAAGGTATAGTGATAAACATTACTATGCATCCAACAATAACACAAGGAAACAACTACACTTGAATATCATCACATTACCATATAATTTTTTCTTGGAAAGCATGCAAAACCATATGGATTGGGGATGTCAAATGGGTTTGAAAAGAGAGTTTCAACCACTTAACCAAAACTCAATAATAATTTGAAAAACATTTTCCCTATCAAAAAGGATAACTTTAATAGTGTAACTTTTCCATCCTACAATTCAATGAAGGGGATGGGTTTAACCTTTTCCATAAAACCAAAAAAGACATCCACAAAGTTGTTACAATTTGATATAGGCCATGCACTCTAGTGTTAAATGTACAAAAAACAATAAACATTCACAAAAGGCATTCACCAAAGGTGAGCACTCAACCCAACCAGTTCATCTCAAATATTTTAAATTACCATCTATGATGTACACCTTTATACAATTTGTTTTCTATAAATCATAATGCCACACACATTTATTTCAATTATTAGTCAACCAAAAGCTAGGACTATATTAATAAGTTCTTCATTCACTAGCTATTAGTTTTATATTAATGAGTTCTTTATTCATGGGCTATTATTTTGCTAATTGACCAAAAAAAACTATATTAATAAGTTCTTCATTCACTAGCTATTAGTTTTATATTAATGAGTTCTTTATTAATGGGCTATTATTTTGCTAATTGACCAAAAAATTTACCTTTAGTATTAGTTAAAAAATTTACATGTTTTTATAGTTTCCATAATTTAACATTAGACATTAAATTTTATTATTATTTTTAAATATTTAAATATATTTAATGCAACCCTAACTGTAATAAAACCTGATGTTCTTATTGCATAGTCTAAAAAACCTTCTTAAAGTTTGAGAATATTATTAAATTCAACCCTAACAAACAAAACGAGGTAAACTTTATTTTCTCAAAGTTCCCAAAAAAATTTACCTTAACTCTTAGTTAAAAAATTTTAAAAATTTACATGTTTCCATAGTTTCCGTAATTTGACATTAGACATTGAATTTTATTATTATTTTTAAATATTTAAATATATTTAATGAAACCCTAATTCTAATCAAACCTTATGTTCTTATTGCATAGTCTACAACAACCTTCTTAAAGTTTGAGAATATTATTAAATTCAACCTTAACTACTGTAATACAAAAGGAAGTAAAATTTATTGACGCAAAGTTCTCAAAATCTTACATGTGCCATGTTTTTGTTTTATATAATCCATATATTTTGCAATATTATAGATGAACAAGGAGTTATTCATTTCCATTATTGCGTAGTCTACAACAACCTTCTTATTAAATTCAACCCTAACTACTGTAATACAAAACGAGGTAAATTTTATTGACGCAAAGTTCCCAAAATCTTACTTGTGCCATGTTTTTGTTTTATATAATCCATATATTTTGCAATATTATTGATGAACAAGGAATCATTCATTTCCATTATTGCATAGTCTACAACAACCTTCTTAAGATTGAGAAAATTATTAAATCCAACCCTAATACTGTAATACAACTCAACGAGGTAAACTTTATTGACGCAAAGTTCCCAAAATCTTACATATGCCATGTTTTTGTTTTATATAATCCATATCATTTGCAATATTATTGATATGAACAAGGAGTCATTCATTTCCAATAATAAAGTCACTTCACTTCTACTCATAATATGTATTCCAGAGTTTCAAATCACTAGATAAACATAAACATGTAGGACAATCAAGTAAAATATCGTAATGCACTTAAGTTATTCATAAATTAATGTCCCACTATCACTAACTAATCAATGGTTATTAAATCAAACATGAATGCCACGTTGGGTGGCCAAATCACGAATGGTTACAAAATTTCAGAAAGAGTGCCACATCGAGTAATTGAGAACATTTTTGTCTTTAATAAAAATAAAAAGATGTATTTTGATTTTGATTCATCCTTAAATGAGTAAAGGATGAACAAATCCCAATTTAGGAAAAAAAAACTCATTTTAAAAAAGGGAATTATGTGTTGAGCACGGTTACATTATAAATTATAATTTTTTTTATGTTGATATGTTCTTTGTAGCTATTTGAGCCCTCGTTTACCTAAGTTAAATATGATATCAAAATAAATATTTTCCTATGTTGTCGAGGGCATTAAGGGTAGTCTCTCATGTGGTCTCACTTGCTAATTCCACCGGAGTATGTAGAACATTCTAACTGATGTAATTTTCCAAACTATCGTGGACTTTGTGGTGTAATCTCAATATGTCAGTGGATATGCTGCTCTTGGATTTACTCTTGGATTTACTTCTTTAAGATATACTAGTACTAGATAAGTTACTTGCTATGGATCTTATGTTCTTGTTTTTCTTCTAATAGCTTTGCTCTTATATTAGTGGATATGTTGCTCTTGGATCTACTTCTTTAAGATATTCTAGTACTAGATAAGTTACTTGCTATGGATTTTATGTTCCTGTTATTCTTCTAATAGCTTTGCTCTTATATTATTCTAGTTTATGATGTTTTTGCTTCTATCCCAACCCTTTCTTATGTTGTTACCTATGCTATGGGAAGTGATGATCTTGTTTTGGAATGGATGAAAATTGCTACCTTGACTTCTAGTTCCACTATATTTACTTTTTACAGATAAACAATTTTTATTGAAAACATGCCAACTAATTTCCTATGCGATAGCATGCACATCAACTAAATTTAGAATGTGCATGCATCCACACTACAGTGAGTAAACGGTTTGTGTAACTAGTGGATCATATTGTAATTATTTTATCTAATTGTTTGATAGATGTTATATATACAAGCAAGTAGGAATGTAGTTTAGCGCGATGTGTGGGAAGAGAGGAGAGGATGGTTGTATGACTATGATTGGGTATTGCAATTCTCCCTTGAATAATAAGAATATTGATTATCATTTTCTCGTGGTTTTTTCCCCTACTCAGTTTCCACATAAATGTTTGTGTTCATTATGTGATGGTTGTTATCGTTTTTTATGTTTGTCATTAATCTTGCTTTTTTTATGCTTTCACTTCCTAACAAGTGGTATCATAGCAGGTAAGCTAAGCCTAGGGGACTTGCGTGAGTTTGAGAGATAGATCTACGTGAGTAGATCGGCTTGGGATGATTTTATTACAATGTCACAGGTTGTCCTTGTTAGACAATGCAACAACCACAAACAATACATGTAACATGTGCGACAATTTGGAAAAGTGTCGCAAGAGGAAAAGTGTAACATGTGCAACAATTTGGAAAGTGTCGCAGGGTATACTTGTCTATTGTGTTACAGTAGTGGATATCCTTGTCAAAGTTTGTCAAAGATATATTTAGTGAATGGTATATGCACTGAACTCAAAACTTAATTCAATACGAGGTATGAAAGTCGTACTTTATGAATGGATCATCCTTTATAAATGAGTGGATGATGTCTTAAACAAGGGAAATAGTTGCAAAACAGCTAGTCCCTGCCTTATACCTAAATGAGTGGATGATGTCTTAAACAAGGGAAATAGCTACAAAACAGCTAGTCTATGCCTCATACCCCATATATATTTCAAGTATTTGTATAAAATCATTTCCATTTTATGTGTAAGCATGCTCGTCTGCCTCATACCTCATATATATTTTAAGTATTTGTATAAAATCATTTTCATTTTATGTGTAAGCATGTTTGTAAAAGCAGTGATTGCACATTCATTAATATTTGATGAGATTGAGAGAAGACAATGTTGTACTGTGTGTTTATTGCATTATGATTAATGTACCAAGTTGGATTGGATTGATGACACTAATATCATCTATCAATTATCTGTAAGCAACCATTGAAAGAGAGTCTAGAGCAGTCAAAGTTTTTTCAATTATTTGTAAGCAACCATTAAGATTCTAGACCAATCAAAGTTTTTTCTGATTGATTTGTGATTTGCAATGATTGCAGCCATGTCATGTTATTATTCCCATTAAAACTCATGGTGGAATCCTAATTTTGTGTTGATCCCCATCTAAAGCAGAGAGAAAAGTGTGTACTGATAAAACAAGGTTTGGGAGATCTTGGTGTCTTTGAAAATCAATTCCAAGTATTAAGTTAGGATGAAAAACAGTTCCAAGTATTAAGTTAGGATGTAGAGAAGAATTTCGGCATTTCCACCAAAATAATTTTGTTTATTAGATCAACCTTAGACAACTACAATAGTTCATTGGCCCACTAATGGCCCTTTTATTGTTACCTGAACTTGTATTCTATAAATTAATGTTTGAAATTAAAATATTGAGAGCTTGAGTGTAGTAGTTTTAATATGCAGATCCTTGGCCCACTAATGGCCCTTTTATTGTTACCTCAACTGGTATTTGTAAAACAATGTTTCAAATTAAAATATTGACAGCTTGAGTGTAGTAGTCTTAATATGCAGATCCTTGGTTTGCAAAAGACTAGAGAAATAATCGATAATCCTCATATTTAAACTTTCATTGACTAGAGAAATAAAATAAATACGCGCAGCCCAAATGGAGATAAAAGGCCTTCACACTGTAAATTTTTTTGGAAAATCTTCTCAAAACATACACCCCAGTTATGTCCTTTATCGTCTGAATAATGAAAGGCGTTTATTGTTTTATGATTATTTTACATGAATATTGTTCGTGATGAATATTGGATGGAATATAATTATTAAAAGCACTCCAAAATATATAAAATAATCAAGTAGTTCACCTCAAATGCATTCAGTTCTGGCAAGCCTGGGGCGCCACATTGATGAGGTAGAGTATTACGAACTGCCTGAACCTCAATTTCATGTCCTAGCAGTCGATGATATATGTAACTGCGTAGCAGTTTCAAACCAAGTTACAAATAGCATTCATTACAGAGAATGCAAATAAATAATCATCATACTGATAGTGACAAGATACACAAATTCCAAATTAAATAAATGATTCTCTTATGAAATAAATGATAAAACAAAGAGGCCAATAGTTAAAGCTCAATGAGATATGCTACAGATTTGGTAAAACAACAATGCATGCCAAACAAACTTTCAACTAACAACGGGTAACCTTCCTACCCACTAACACTTGTTTCATCTACAACAAATGTCTTCATGCTTGCTTGCATACGATCAAAGCTTGTGCTCTTCCAAACAAATTCCACGCTAAAATTATGAACAAAATCAATCGGAACTCCCTCTGAATAAAATAAGAGGCATATATTGAACAAAATCAGTACTAGAAATGACATCACAAAATTACAAGTCATAGAACTGCAAATATAAATGATGCTTTTCACCTGACTGGTGTGCAACTCAAGTGCAACCTCCTCCTGAGCAGTGAGTTTGATCTGAAAAGTATCAAACCCAAATGAAGCATTACAATTTTCATGTGAGTTATCAACATTACGATTTCAACTTCCATTAATATCTGATTAGTCAATCTATCTATTACTTCTGTTAGAGAGAATTCTTTCACCCATCATAGTTTTTAGCCAATCAAACTATGGATAGTTTATCTGAAAAATGCAAACTAGTAAAGAAGATGAATACAGCATACCACATGCCCAACAGACTTCCAGGAAGGGTGAGATGCATCCCCACAATAACGCAAACGCAATTCATCACCAGGTACCAACCGTAGTGCATTATACTCCTATAAAAAATTATTAAAAAGAAATAAAATCCTTAAGTGAAAAGACCTTCACTTTTAGGCTCTGGCAAATCTGAAAAAAGGAAACACATAATGCAAGTCGTTTTAACAATGAATTAAATCCAAAGAAATTATTTCAAGCAAAGTATCTTTGGGGGCATGCACCTTTGGGAAGACAAAGTATGCTATGCGCTTCTTATTGAGACTAATATCCCAACCAACAGTAATGGTGTCTTTTCTATGAGACTCTTTCATCATCTGAAAATAGGACAAAAGTCAATACAAACTTCTAAGTTCTAAACATATGCTACACATCAATACTCGAAATCAATACTCGAAATAACCAAGAGTTACTAATTCTGAACCTTTATCTTGCATTATTTAGAGGACATCAAATGTGAAGTCCTCGTGAAGTGTGAAAATATATTTTCAGAGTTGGGTGTGTTAGATTCAAAATGAAGAAAACAACAGAAATATAATATAAATAACTGAAGCAATGAAGAAACTATGATAAACATAGATAAATAAACACTCACAGAAAAGGCATACTCTATATTCATTAATGCTTCTGTAAATAATCATGTACATAGATGTACATATATAATACAAAATATCATAACTGTCATGTAACTATATAACAATTAGGTTAACTTAACTAAACAACTAACTTATGATTAGTGTTTTAACATCCCCCCTTAATCATAAGTTCATTCTTGCCTAAACAACTGTCACTACTTGACAATCACATGTGTCAAGCGAATATTCAGAGGGCTGGCTAAAGATGCTCTTTGAACTCTGAAAAAAAAAATAGCAGAAGTTGATGTCTTCTACTAAATTGATGGTTTAAGGTTGACCACAAACCAATCTGGTGGTTTCGAGATGACCACAAACCAATCTGGTGGTTTCGAGATGACCACAAAAATAATGTCTAACAKAAKCTGATGTCTTCTACTAAATGGCATGGTTTTAAGTTGACCATAAACTAACAAGAGCTCAAGGCTCAAAAATTTGAAAATATAACAAGCARAACTTCATGTCTTCTGCTCAATTGGTGGTTTTAAGATGACCACAAACCATATCAAAAACAATATCATTTGTTCAAACCTGACTCAAAATCAAACTTGGAACCTAACTCAATTAGATTTCCCCCATGTCAGGGACAAGTGGTTCCAATTCCCTTGACCGTCATTCGCAAGTATGGTCAAGAAGAGATCCACCACATCAAACTATCTTCCGGCGGAGTCTAAAGACTCGATCTTCAAATCATAAGACTACATCAATTGGGCCCCGATCATACCCTAAATCATCAAACCTTGAAAAACATTCATGTCCATCAACTGTAGAAATATCTCCAATCAAGTACAACTCTACTTGTGTATAAATTCAGCGATAAGACTGCTCCAATAAATTGGCTTCCAAACACCAACGTCAATTCCCTAACCATTCAAAATAAAGTTGTTTCCTCTTGCACTTTTGACACCTTACTGAGGGATGATTTGTCTTCCCACAAACTTTGGATGGGTGAAGATCAAAACAGTTTGACTTATCATGGCCAAAACGGTGATAGTGTTTTCACTGTATGGGTTCTTTATCCGACCGATTAGCAACATCATCATCAGCTATATCCTGTATCCTGTACCTGTTCCTTACCAATATCCACAAGCTTTGTCGTCTTATCATCATTCAAAAAATCTCCACTCACAAAGCAAATAGGTTCGCTATAATTAAGAAAATGAAAAAGATTGTGAGCATCCTCTACATATCCTAGTCCATATCGATTTCGTTTAAATCGTAATTCTTCCCATGGTAGAACAATACATTTATCCACAACTTTTTCTGACCTAGGGACTTCATCTAACTCATCTTCATCTTTATGACTTTCATCACTAGTCAACTGAGTGTCTTCATTCTTTTTATCCTTGATGCCATTTTGGTTGTTGTAATCATATTGTTGGTGTCGAAGAAAACTTAACTCATTAGACAACAACTTGTTTTGATGTTTGAACATATCAATATTATTGTGTGTTACTTGTAAACAAGTAATCACCGTACTAAGAGTGCACTTGTTTATTGCAATTGTAGATTCTGTAGTTGAGTTAATTAATGTGCGCAATATTTCAAATAGTTCTTCAATTCTTGTCATTATGCAGAATATGGAAGAGAGATGCTTGTATATTGATGCCACAAAATTCAATTTTGTATCTGTGCATGCCAAGAGCAATCGTTTGTTGCATGAATGCCAAAAAAAAACTACAAGATAACCAATAATGCACACAAAGATCCTAAGACCCCCTTATTCAATTTCGGGTAGGTCAAATATGTTTTATAACTTCGAAAAACTCTTGATAACACCTTTACAAATAGTCTTTCAAACAAATAACAAACCCTTATAACTCCAATTACAAAAAATTAAACAATTGTGCAATTACAAGCATTCTTATAATGAGAACATTCTTATAACTCCTTATGTTTCCTTGTAATACACCTTTTTTTTTGTTTTTAATAAACTTAATGACTTATCACTCCAAAAGATTTTAAGGGATCTTGCAAGCTATATTACTTATCACTCCAAAAGTTTTAAAAAATCTTGCATAAAGCTATAACCTTCATAAAGTAATATTTTATGCAAGCAACAACTATTTTGGAGACAATCCAATGCCCCTTCCTCTCAACAATGCCTTAAATATTCAAGTGATCCTATGTGTGATTCGACATTTCTCTTTCTTTGAAAAATAAAAAACTTTTCTTAGCTAATAATAAAAACTTTTAAAATAATGCAATTATACCACTATACTCGGAAACCTCTTTGTCGCTCCTGAGGAAGTTTGTAACGATGCCCTTCTCAATTAGAAAAGTCATGTCTTTGTGCAGTCGATTAACCTTTCGTTGTGCCCAGCATTCGGTGCACGCTCTTCCTCTTCACAAACCCTCGTCTCTTTCTACATTATTTACTGCGCCTTGCATGGTTTCTCTCTGCAATGTTGTCTTTCATAGGTTCTTGGATAGTACACAGAACTGAACCCACTTTCCTCAGTTGCATCTAACGCTCTCAGAAAATGATGGAGTTATTCCCTTTCTCAGAACTGAACACATCGACCCTCCTTTTACTGCTCGCTTCTTGTATACGGGACGGTCTCTTTTCAATGTTCTTCGCTAGGCTTATGCATGATTCTTATGGAAAACAGTTTGTCTGAGGTAATGATGGAAGTTGACGAATTATCATGATTTCTTTGTGGCTTCACCCCCTTTGGTATCCAAACTTTAACTAAATTTCACTTGTATTGGATTCTGAAAGTTTTCATTTCCATCGCGGAAGGAACGACTATGAATACATCGATCCAATGATTCCATTGTGTTGTTTAGTGTTGTGAAGTGAGTTTAATATTTGCACCCAGATTTACAAGAGGCTCAAAATATAATCTTCTTCTCCATAAGAATTCAACCATTCTTACATTCGGCCAGAACAATCCCACAAGAGACCAGCTACTCCAGCTCTTTTGGCGACACCTATGCGTATGGAAACATAAAACTGAGCACTTGTAGACCAACTTCTTTGACCAGCAGCACCAACTCTTTTCAATTACGCCCTTCTGAAATGTAACAAAGATGTCAAGATGAGATGGAATGAAGAATGATGTACAGGTCTGATCAGACGCCAAAAACATTAATACGATCTACTAATAGCACATACAACCCTGAATCTCGATCAATTTCGAGTAAATCGAAAGTATTGACTTGAAGTTGAAGAGATATTTTGCTCTGCCCTTATAATTCCCTGAATATTAAAAAAATGCATTATCATCAACATTTAACCTGATTTACCGAAATTAAAGTTGTTGACCGAAACTTATGAAGATTCACAATAGTCCGCGCATTCCTTTGCAGCTTGTAGCAACATGATATGGTATTCAAAATCTCTAGTTGGAGAGGGTTTTCTTAAACTAAAAAAAATATAATATATGTAGGGGTAAAGTCAGATAATGACGAATCAAAATTCACGCAGATTAAAATCAAAACTCAGGTACAAGTGGATTAAAATCGTAACTCAGGTAGGCTCATAAGATCAATATCATGGTCTGATAAACCAGCAGGTCTCTAAAATCATCTGCATGCTCTGATACCAGGGTTAGATTCAAAAAGAAAAAAACAACAGAAATATAATGTAAATAATTTAAGTAATTAAGAAACCATGATAAACATAGATAAATAAACACTGGCAGAAAAGGCATGCTCTATATTCATCAATGCCTCTGTAAATAATCATGTAAATAGATGTACATATATAATACAAAATACCATAACTTTCATGTAACTGTATAACAATTAGGTTAACTTAACTAAACAAATAATTTATGATTAGTGTTTTAAGAGGCTGCACAATTATAGAGGGATGACTTTCTTGGACAAATTAACTTCAGTTATGAATCTTAGATAGTAAAATTGGGAAAACCTTACCCTAAAACATCAGTATTTCTGGAGACTCATTTTGTGCATGTGGAATAGGAAATAAGTCTTCCTGCATAATCATTTAATTCTAGTTTGAGATTTCTGCAATTTATTTTTACAATAATTACACTCATTTATAAGTAGTTATCGTGAAGATGTGGCAATCATGACTTGGCTTTCTTGGCTGCATCATGACCTGTTCGAGTTGGTTTGTTTCTTGAAATCCGTAAGTGATGGTTATGGCTTCGAATCTGGCCAAGAAAGGAAGCTTCATTTTTAATTATAAAATATGATTAAGTTCTAATCAAAAGTTTGTCAAAGAAATCCTTAAGTACATCTTACCTGGCCTGTGGTTTTCCTCGGTGTAGAACAGAAATCCATAGGTACATCTTACCTAGCCTGCGATTTTCCTCAGGGTAGAATGGTGGTATCACTTCCTGGCAAGGCAATCCTTGTCATATGATTTACCTAATTCTGTTTGATATCAAAAAATACATAACTTATGTTGAAGAAATTATCAAAATTTCCCTTCAAAATGCTAATGAGGTTACAAATCCTAGCATTAATTAGTTTAGCAAAAGATTTATAAAGTTCAACTAAAAACAAGCTCAAAATTCAATCTTCCCCACCTAAAAGTGCTAAAATATTTCACATATCTCTACTAAATAGATTTCAACATTCCAGTAATGCAAAATTGAAAATGGATAGATTCCAGTGAATAAACAATGGAAAGGACACCAGAAAGGTGGAAAACGTTTTCTATTTATCCTACTTATATGAAAAAAAACAAAGAATCACTTATTTTAAAACAAATAGTGAGGAGGACACCAGAAAAGTGGAAAATGTTTTCTATTTATCCTCCTTATAAGGAAAAAAAATAAAATCATGTATTTTAAAACAAATTGTTCAGTATGATAGCTTGAATTTATGAGCCATGATTGCATGTTTACAAACAACAAAACACACGCATATGTAAAAATCGGTCAAAGTTAACCTTACAATGACATGTCAACAATCCCAGAAATTAAATAATTTAACCCTTTGGATGTGAAATAACCGAAAAACAAATCTTAATAATTAACCTTACATGAATATGTCATCAATCCTAGAAATTAAATAATTCAACCCTTTGGATGTGAAATAACCGAAAAGAATATCTTAATAGAGTAATCATTAGAAGAGAAATATTGGACATCCTGCATGCTTCCATAGTCAAATCAAGCAACACGGCTATGGAAACAAAATGATATGATTAGAACCATGGATTCCAATGACTATTGTTATTTAAATCAGAATTGTAGCGAAAATAATAGAGTAGAGAGAAGAAATCAAATGAGTGTCATTAACGAGAAGAAAATAATAAAGCAAGAAAAAAATGAAATTGAATATTGCTTTCGAGATTGCAGTTGAGATACACACAAGTAGGCATTTGGAACATATCAGAAACTCCATAGAATAGAAGAATACCTTGAGGTGGACGTGGCCATTACACGCAAATGTACAACAAAATACATGCAATTATGGTGGCCATTACACCCAAATGTACAACAAAATACATGCAATTATGGTGGAGATGATAGCTAGCTGGGCTTATTAATTTTTCAATCCATGTCTCTGTGTTCAATTGGGAATTGAATTTCTCACTAGGTGGGGTAGGAAGGTCCAGGACATAAATAGATGTAAAGACAATGTGACGCCTTTGAAACAATGGTCGTCCACTCGTCCATGAAAATGTTACCCATCCATAAGCACGGAAGACCAAGTAATCTTATATTTAAATATGAATTGTTTTCTATGAGAGATTTATCAACACTGCACATGCATGTAGACAGCAAAGGCACTTCACCCCATCTGAATTCTCCACGCAATTGGAATTATTACTCCACAATATTCATTTTTCAATTCCTCTTCTCCAGGTTTGGAGCGAGTTCGTGGTCTGATCTAAACTTAACATCTAAACTTAACAGAGGAAAGAGAAGATCTTGGATAAATATGGAGAAGAAGACACAAGGTATATGTAGCTCACAGATAAAGATGGAGAAGAAGACAGAAGGTATATGTAGCTCAACAAGTTTGATGATAGTTTGCAGGACATGTTTCAGTCCACTTTGTTATCGGACTAATCGGTAGGTGCAAACACTAACAGATCTCCCTAGATCCACCTAGATCTAGAACAAAATAGGACACGACATGACTGTTTCCCTAAGTTATGACCACTGAAATAGCTAATAAGGAGGAACAAGTGACATACCTTTGAATCGCTTACTTGGGTCTTTGTTGCTCCCGTTTCACTCCGATGCTCTCGCGAGGTCAAGACCAAGACAACACAAACCAACCAAAGTGAAAATAGCTAAACGTATTCAATTTTCTACTTATGTGTATGATCAAGGAATTACACAATAAAGTAAGAATGACTTTATGGGAAAATGACATGTCGCTGTATCATATTAATTGAAAGTAAAAGATACAACCTGATTGCCTTGATGTCGCAAGCTTCCTTTCAGTGACTCTTGGCTCCAACACACACACTTGCTCAATCCTTGCATGAAGAATATCCAATTCCTCTTAATAGACTTGCTAGAGTCTCCAAGCTCTTATTCAAGTTGGGTTCTTCACACAATTCCTTCACCAATTCTCCAAATAATCTTGCTTAACCTTTTTCATGAGAATCCCATCAATATATAAGAAAGGATGAGATGGTTACATGGATGAGAATGATCCCACCAAATCAG
The DNA here is from genome assembly GCA_009831015.1 of Picea engelmannii. Lineage (NCBI taxonomy): Eukaryota > Viridiplantae > Streptophyta > Pinopsida > Pinales > Pinaceae > Picea > Picea engelmannii. The sequence continues at coordinate 16,947 of ML819277.1, forward strand.
GGAAACCAGTAAAATGATAACCATTCTAATGCCAACCCATTTTCTAGAAGATCCCCTTCTAGAATCATCGAGATTTCATCTTTTTCCAAGCTTGACATCAAGTTCGCACCCTAGGTATAGAGAATAGTGCGAGAGGTTCGCACCCTAGCTGAAGGCATCCTGTGAGAATGGGTCATTCTCACACCCTAAGTTATAGGCAGCCTGCGAACTCTCTTCAAAACATGTTTTCTGGAAGGAGATGAATTCCACTTTTTCTCAGGAGAAAGTTCTTGTTGAGAGCCTGAGTACACCATTGTTAACACACCATCTAGATGATCAAAAACATGGGTAACACACTTCTACTAGTAATGGGTATGGATCTTAAGTTCTCTCATGAATTTCATCTCCACCTGATCAACTATATCAATTGCATAAGGCCCTAGTCTACTCCTACAATTATTGGCTCTGCATGCTTTTCTTATGTTCCCATCTCTACCTCTAATGCTAATGCTCCAATATATGTATGTGCCTGTACCTAACGCTACTGCTCCAATATTTGTATGTGCCATGATTGTGGAACAGGGAAATTTTAAAAAGACAAAAGATCCTGGCAATGGACTAAATACATAATATAATAATATAATAGTAATAAAAAAATTCCACTAATTTTATTTTGGGTTCATATTTTTTTATTTATAAAGGGATTAATTAACCTCCCATTATCGCTCAATTTATATCAATCAATGGGACAATGAATGCAATATGGATAGGCCCTTTGAGACACTTATGTATTGCATGAAATACGTGGAAGTTCCAAAGCAAACTCAAACTTCACAGCACGAGGGGAGAGAGAACATCGTGGAGCGGATCGAGCCAAGAATTCTATCTATACCAATCTAGAAATGCATATGATAACTTCTTTGAATAGAGTTTATTTCTGTATCATTTTGGTTGCTAAAGATGGAAACGTGAATATGGATCCTGCATATTGTCTGAAACGGTTGAGGAAGAAGAGGAAACCTTGAAAATGAAACAATATTTTTTAGCCATTCTCTTGTTGTTGTTATTGCTCATAAACTTTGGTATATATTTATGCATTCATGATAAAATACTTTTGAAATCAAAATCAAATTATTGAGCATAAGCATAATTTGAAAGCTATGTATTTTTCTCTATTAAATTAACCTAAGATGTAGATGTTCCATCTGTAAATTAAGACGTCAAACAATAACAGAAATAAAAGCTCGGCAAACTCACTATTTTAGAAATTGGATGGTATGTCCAATAAAGTTGCAGATGATATTATGGTCAATCTTATTTTATTAGCACCATTAGCAACTTTATTACATATCATCTTTTATTAGCATTATGGTACTAGGTAGTCTGTCTGATGAGGAACTCGCGAGGAAGATGAAAGTTCCCAAAGTATCTTTCTGGACATCTAGCGCTTGTGGCTTCTCGGCTTATTTCTTCATGCCCCTTCTCGTTGATAATTCTTATATTCCTTTCAAACGTAAATCACTATTGCAACTCTTTTCATAGATATATGATTTACAATGCATACAACACATAAAAACAATGTGTAAGATTAGAGCTTTGTTATTGCAGGAAGAAACAAAGCGAGCAAAGGTTGATAGGAGCACAAAAAGAAGTGCAACATCACTGAGGAATACATTGAGCATGAGCACATGAAAACAACATAATATTGAAATGGTTATTGCAAAATTTGTGTAAGTCAATTCTTATTAGTTACAACAAATCTGAATGTGAAGAATAATATTTTGAGTCTGAAGCATAATATTGAACCAGTTAGAACCAGTTATCGATTGGAGTTTTTTTACCTGTTATACAGCCTCTGTTGTGTGGATATCATTGCAATGCTTTTGGAGCTCAACATAATTCTGGTTCTGGAGCCCAACATGGAGGAACCTAGTTAGTGGCTGAAGAATAACCATCCATAGCAAAGCCAACTACAAGCTCTGCAATGCCATCTTGCAAGATCTACAATGCAATATGAGTTGTGATGTAGACAAAGAAGTGTCCATGCGATTTTCCAGTTGCCATGAGAAAATTTATTAGTGAGAGGTGTTAAATATATTAATGGAGAGTATTAAATACGTGAGAGGGAAATACATGCATAACAGGTAGGTGTCAATTTTTCAATTTTTATTTTTTTCTTTTAAATGATTTTATAAATTTTGCAAATACCAAAATATACTCAAACACACTAGAGGCAATTATGTCCTATCACAATGTTAAAACTGAAAAATTCAAAAATGTGAAAAATAGATTTTATTTAAAAAATAAATAAATTTTAAAAATATTTTGAAAAGCGACTAAATAATTGTTTGTGAAATCGTTTACAAAACTCCAAAATGCACGAACTAATAAAATCATAATGCACCAATTAAGAGGCAGTCAACCATGTTGATAGCCATGAGAAAGCTAAAGTCCATGCCTTGGCCTGCCGCATGGACTAATAAGTGGAGGATACTTTAATAAAGGTGAGGTGGATAATTTTGAAGGATTGGTGGATTTTTTACTATGCACATGATATAGTTTGTGAAAATCGGCTTTATATTGGTGAATAATGTTTTAAGGTGAATGTTTTAAAAAAGAATGTTTTTTAAGATATATTTTTGAAGTTTAAATCTTTTTTAATTCAACTTTGAACTTTAACATTTTGGTTTATTAGAAGTTTGTGGTTTTTTTGGACGTTTTTGTGTCAATGGTGAAAGTGGAGAGTTTTAAGTTTGAGGTGGAGAAATTCAACGTAAAGAATAACTTTAAGTTATGGAAGATCAAGATGTGGGATCTTCTTGTGCAACAAGGATTGCAAAAAGATTTAGCAGGAAAGTCAAAGAGACTAGTAAGTATGTTAGACGAGTACTTGGATGATCTCGATTGTAGAGATCTCAGTACCATTTGTCTTTGTTTGGCAGATGAAGTTTTGTTTAACATAGTTCGCAAGGAAACAACAATAGGATTATGGAGAAAGATGGAAAGTATTTATATAAAAAACTCTGTGATGAACAAAATCTTCTTGAAGAGGAAGTTGTATAGCTTACGAATGAAAGAAGGTACAAATATTGTTGATCATTTAAATGTTTTCAATACTATGATTTGTCAATTTTCTAGAATGGATATAAAGTACGAATATGAGGAAAAGGAAATTACACTACTTTGTTTGTTTCCTGAGTCTTAGGATCATCTTTTCACATCTATGTGGTTTAGCACAACATATACCATTGATTATGATATTGTTCTGGGAGATTTGTTGTCTGAGGAAATGAGGAGAAGATCCAGTAAATAAATGGTGGTTAGAGGTCAATCTACATAAATAAGGAAAGGTCAGAGAGGCACATCAAGGCCAAAGTGAAAAATAAAGAAGGGTAAACATAGATGTTGGTTATATGGCGAATCAAAGCATCTCAAGAAGTATTGTTGGAAAAGGCACAATGCATCCAAAGAGGACTCCGCAAAAAAAAGAAAAGGAAGCTAATTTAGTTGAAACAAGTTTAGGTTCAGGTGTAGGTTCAGGTATGGTTGATGAGGCACTACTACATTGCGCGCAAATTACAACAGTTTAAAATTTCGTCGTATTTTTTTTGTTTTTTTTGGACTAAATATACTTTTTTTTTGTGGGGTCCAAATGTTGGTCTCTCTAGCGACCAACCTTCCAAGTTGGTTGTTTTAGCAATGAAAGTTGGTCAGTAGAGCGACCAACCCCCAGTTAGTCACTATAGTGACCAACAATGGCACATGTGAGAATCAACAGTCATTTATGACAAATCAATCCTATATATATCTCAGTTATGACAAATTTGTTATAGTTGCGACAATCATTTTCTACAGTTGTGAAAATCATTCGAGTGTTTTGATGCAATGGTGTCCTGGTTTTTTATGAAATCTTGATTTCAATTCTCTTTCAAGAAGAGAAACATTGAATTGATCACACTCTACATAGTTGATATTTTGAAGGTTAGTACTTAAAAATTTTCTATGTAATTTAGTAATTTGGTGCTATTGAACTATTTTATGGTTTATTTTCGCTCCTTAAATCAAATTTTATGGTTTATTTTAACTCCTTAGAAAGATTTTATGGTTTATCCACTTTT
>ML819277.1:43058-55009 GCA_009831015.1 Picea engelmannii
TTTATTTTGGAGACATAAAGAGAGTTGTTCAAATGATCAATAACAATAGAGTTACTGTAATGAACCTCATATTTACCAAATAAAAAAAATAAAAAAAACTTATTGTTTATCTACCCTCTATTTAATTTCTTGATAGAAGAAGGGGTCCTAGTTTTACAACTCTGTCGTCAATTTAGTTATGAAACTCTGTAATAATACCTTGTTAAACAAGGAAAAAAATTTATTATAAATATCTTGTCACAAATTTCCAAATTTCTACTTACCACAAAGTATCTGATTTATCTCATCTTACTAAGTCACAAATAGAAGGATTATAAGGGAGTACTTCCAAGGCTTTAGCAAATTCTTTTTTAACCTTTATTCTTTACCCATATGAAAATAGGGCTACGTATGTAAGTGTTCATACTACAACATGTTTATATCTTTGTTTAACAAAGGTTCCATATATGCGCACCAGTCCACCTCTGGATATTTTTAACCCTAGGAACACTTTCTCTAGTTCTTTAACCATAGTAGCCGTGGGGTCGAGATGTAAACCAGACAACTTAACATAACTGCTAATTCATGGTTATTTAGTGGCTCTTCAAGCCGGTAGATTATTGTAATGAAGAATTAAATTCGATAGCCATTGGAATTTTGACAACTCGGATCGAGGTACTGTCTTTACTAATACACAGGATGTGAATGGAATTTACCTTTCATCGAGTTAATAAGGTGTCGAATCACACCATCTTTAAGTGGAAGAGACGGTTCTTTGTCATAACATTTAAGGCTCCATAACTCCATTAATGACAGTCCTTTGAGTTCCAATGTATTTACCAGGCTTTACACCTAATATGTCAATTTGATTATGTCATCGTCACATGGCTATCTGTCCTCTACATTCTTGATATTTACTCCTAGTTGTCAATGCATCGCTTAGGGTTAGAGTAAGTTTTCCATTTGTCAAACTTGTTTTTCTACGGAGAGCCTCTGTATCACAAGATTTGTTTTAGGCACAACCCAATGCCATGGTGGTCGCTCCATAGCTGCAATAGACGGCATGGTATTCCTTCCGGGTAAGTTTTTCCTAAAACATATAACCCAAATTGGTTAAATAAGATAGTGCATTTTTTGGAACAACGATGAGTAAAAAAAAACTATCAATCGGTAATCTCGTCATTTTTGTTTCATTTCTATTGAATTCCTATTTGCGGGTAACCTCCTTGTATTTTTTGGAGTCATCCTACATCCATCCTGGAGGAATGATTCCTTTCTTTTTCTTAAGGTTCATCGATGTTTCTCTTCTGCTAGGGAGAGGGAAGGCGAGCCTCGTTTACCCAAAATCGGGATCCTGGGGTTTTAAAAGAAAAAAAACTCCTTATCGCAGATCGAGAATTCTTAGCCGAAATAGTCGTGGGTCTGGGTGGTAAAACTTACCGTGGGTTTGTTTGCTTGACTAGTATAGGGAGACCTTACTTCCAAGGTGCCCAACTAGCTTAACCAGGTATTCACCCACATTTTTTTATTTCCCATTTTTATTAAAGAAACATCCTCTACCGAAAGGAAAAAGGGTCGGAACCTATCTGCATTGAAAGTAGACTTATACCTTTTTGTGCAGGCTGGTGTGAAGGTAAACTAGACGCAACCAGTTAAGCGTACTTCGGGTTAAAAGGAATATTTAGACTCTGTTTACAATTAAAATTATATATGTCAATCATGTATGCAAGGGACTTGGTATATACGTCTATTGTATTTTCATTATCTACAATATTGTGTAACATCTGTTGTATTTTCATTATCTACAATATTGTGTAAATATCTTTCCTTATGTTACTTAAATCGTTTCAAGAGTAGAAATGCCCTATTTGATGTGAGGGTACCCATCACTATTTGTTTGCACCTTTCACCCTCAGCCCTGGATGTCTATCTAGACTGGAAAAATATAAGGACAAGGAAGGCATGCGAATCGCAAATCGGAAGTTAAGTAATATTTTGTTAATAACCCATCTTACTCTATTGGTGTACTACTTAATTTTTATTTTTTTTTACAAATAAATTTTCTAATCTTCGTATAATGATTTCTCCAGGTTGTTGTATTCGCCAAGTATCCAGGGTTTATACGCATGCAAAATGCAACAAGTATTCGAGTTCCCTTCTGTTCTCTTTTAGGGTTCGAACAGTCCTGGTTACAAGTTGAAAAGTAGTCATTGTAAACAATTTTCCTCAGTTTCCTATCAACTCGGAAAAGGGAAAAATTTCCCCATGTAACTTTAAAGTTTGGTATTGGGTTATGACAGTATGATTCTTTCAACGAATCAACTACAGGGTTATCCTATACAATTGAAGTATGTAAAAGATTATTGAATTAAGTCGGTTCTCCTCATCATTTCAGATTCACCCTAGTCTGAAATTAATTACTGAGATTATTGTTTTTGGATACATGCCCTTCTTTAAACTCTGGATGTTGGCCCACAATGTATCATTTTATTTAATTTTGAAATCTCTTATGGTACTGCCGGTATGTTTTTCTTTGAATTGATAAAATTTAAAATGGACCGAATAGGAGTAGTTAACAATGATCTACATTGTCAAATATAAGGATAGAGCAAGGTTACGGTTCAGTGGTTTAAATTTTAGAATGCTTAACCAAAAGAGAAGTGTTATATTTACATCTATATTCATGTATGACTATTATCTTTTAGTCTATATAAGGGGGTTTTCAAAAGACTAGTAGGATTTTTCAATTTCTTAGAATAAGATACAAAACTGTATGAATATATTTTCCATATCTACATCACCCCTGTCACGAACCCCGAGTGAACGGTTTTGCATGTATATTCATCATTTAGTAATTGTAGATTTCCTCATGCCGTAAGTATTTCTTAGTTGGAATTCTTTTATTTGGTGTGAATAAAAAAACAAATTCTAAGTTATTTTATTGGTAAAGGTCCTGAAAAAAAGTCTCTAAACCCTTATGCTTATGGAGCATTATGATTCTATAATACCTTATACTAGGGAAACGAACTTCTGAAATTTTATTGAATAATATGACAACGGTCTCTGCGTTGGTTTTTCTATTTCATTTATTAAATTTATTTTAATGTAGTCTATACACAAATCTAACTGCACTGGTATCTGTATACCTTTTGTATATATATATATATGTGTGTGTGTGTGTGTGTGTGTGTGTGTGTGTGTGTGTGTGTACTATATGTACAGGCTTGTTCCAATTAAATTATTCAAAGATAGATCTGCTAGAACTTCAATTACAGAAGTAAACATATGCCTATAAATAGATATGTACCTTTCAATCTCATCTATACATAGACAATCCTACCTATAATTTCGATTTTAGAGTTAAATATGTTGTTGTAGGTGGATTTGTTTTTTCAAGTTCATTTGTAGATAGTTTTGTCTAGCGTTTTAGTTTTAGGAGGAACCATTCCTAGAATTTATTCTTTGATCATAAACTTCTTACAACGAATAGATGTCATCCATGGAAATTATTTCAACTTAGCACAATTAGATGCATAATATCAGATACACAAATCATTCAAACAAAGAAGGAGAAGATTTACATATCTGAACCAATTCACGAGAAGACAAAACGAATAGCCACGTTCCTCCCAACCGTAGAATAGGGTAGCCAAAACCACTTGCCTGATTCACCCCCTAGCCTAACCATGAATCCATGAGGATGGAAAATCCTCCTCAGCAATGTCCTTACATTCCAGTAGATTCCTCTTGCCTCATACTCATTCAGTAGTGTTCATAACAGCAAGGAAAAAAATCAATAGTCTCTTTCCTTGACATACTTGTCAGCGTCCTGCCTCCTCACATATGTTATTTATCAATTGCCTAGGTCTTTTCCATCCCTTGGGAATTTTCATATATTTATAAATCCTTGATTTTCAGGGGCTACCAATGGCCAAATCACTGATTTTCCACTTGTAATAATTAGCCCAGAGGTAGTTCCAACATGTTCACCACTCATGGAGTCATGGTCAACTAAATTTAACATGGTTGTTCCATTTTTCCTACTGCAATCAATATAAAATATTTTGTTTTCATACAAGTTTCAAATTCAAATAGTTAGTTGCGTCAAATCAGGTCTCTGCCCAACAGTCATAATAATTACTTATAATTATCAAATTCAGAATTCGGAATTGCCATAAATGGCAAAAAAATTTCAAATTCGAATTTACTAAAAACAGAATAAATTTCCAACAAATTTAAATTTCAAAAATATTTTATTTTTGGGGATGTCACATCCTTTCCCCCTTTAGTAAAACACTATCCTCAGTGTTCATTCCTTTCTTGGAACAGGATTGGATGAGATTCCTGCAAATCTCCCTCCAACTCCCAAGTGGCCTCCTAAGGACTAAAGTGCTTCCATTGCACCTTTACCTGAGCGACGACTCTGTTTCGAAGTGCTATTTCTCTCCAGTCCAGAATGCGCAGGGGTTCCACCTACACCAAGTTCTAATCAATCATATGAGTAGGGTCATGAATATACTTTTTCAACAAAGAAACATGAAATACATCATGAATTCTTAGATTAGCTGGAAGTGCAAGTTGATATGCTACGGGTCCAATTCGAGCTAGTATCTCGAAGGGCCCACAAAACCTGGGTGCCATCTTGGCACAGTTCCCTAACTTCAACAAGATTTTTTGGGCTTTTACCTTCAAATAAACATGGTCTCCCACTTGAAATTCCAAGTGTCTTCTTTTATGATCTGCATAGCTCTTTTGTGTGTCCTGTGCCTCTTTCAAGTTCTATTGTACCTTTCTTACCATGTTCTCCATTTCTTGGAGAATCTCTGGTCCAACCATGAGTCTGTCAGCCAGGTTATCCCAGCTAATTGGAGTCGTACACTTTTTGTCGTACAGTACTTCGAAAGGGCTCAACTTAGCCGAAGTTTGGTACCTATTGTCATATGAAAATTCTACCAAGTGCAGGTAGTCTTCCCACTTGCTCGGTTTTGTTCTTACGTACATGTGGAACATATCCTCTATGATTTGGCTTGTCCTTTCGGTCTGTCCATCCATTTGTGGATGATAACTCGTACTGAAATTCAAGTTAGTATTTAGTCCGGCAAAAAATTCCTTCCAAAAAGTGGATGTAAATTTTACATCTCTATCTGAAATCACCATTTTACAAATACCATGTAGTCTAGAAATTTATTTCATGAATATTTCAACAATGTTTATAGATTTAAAAGTAGACTTTATAGGGATAAAGTGTGCATAGTTACTAAGTTTATCAATTACAACCATGATAGAATCATTATATTTCTGAGTTTTAGGAAAACCTGTTATAAAGTCCAATGATATGGTCTCCCATTTCCATTCTGGTACTGGTAATGGTTGTAATAGGCCGGCTAGATGTTGTTGTTCATCCTTAACCTACTAACAATCTTAGCACCTAGCCAAGTACTTTGTTGTTTCGCCCTTCATATTAGGCCAGTAAAATAGTTTTCTAAGTGTTGTTATTGTTTTCTAGTAACCTGGATGGCCAGAATATGGTTTCTTATGCACTTCGTCCAAAACTGTCAATTTTAACTCTGGTGAATCTGGTATGTAAAGAATGTTCTTCAATCGTAATAATCCCTTCTTGTCGATGCTTAGATCTGGTTTGTCTGATTTTGTGGTACCATTTTGTAATTCTTTCATTATCTTAGTTTAATATTCATCGTTACTACCTGTCATCCTTATCCTTTGTATCAGATCACTTTCTTCCCTACTGATATATATCTCAAATAACTCATGGACTCTTCTTCTTAAAGCGTCTACTACTTTATTTTCCTTACCCTTCATGTGTCTGACCTCGAATTCAAATTCTCTCAAGAAGGCTAGCCATATTTCTTGTCTTGCATTAAGATCTGGTTGACTAAACAAATATTTCACCCCGCTATTATCCGTCAATAGTAGAAATTTCCTGCCCATTATGTAGTGTCGCCACATTTTTAAGGTGTGTATTACCGCTGCCAATTCTAAGTCATGAGTGACATAATTTAGCTCGAGTTCTTTTAATTTATCAGACTCATAACAAGTAATGTGTCCTTCCTGAGTTAGGACACCACCTAGTCCTTCTTTACTTGCATCAACATTTACGGTGAAGTCTTTATCTGGGTCTTCTACCTTCAATATCGGTGCAGTTGTCAATAATCCCTTCAGCTTGTTAAAACTGTCTTGACACTTCTCTGACCAGTTAAACTTGGTCCCTTTATTTTGTAATGATGTGATAGGGTAGGCTATCTTGGAAAACCCTTCTATAAATATACGATAATATCCAGTGATTCCCATGAATGATAGGATATCCACTACATCCTTAGGTACCAGCCATTCCATAATGTCTTTTATCTTCTTCGGGTTTACGGTAGTGCCTTCTGCTAAAATTACATGTCCTAGATAATGTATTTCTTTTTGATAAAATTCACACTTCCCAAATTTGGCGTACAGTTTGTGTTTCCTCAACGTTTGTAGAACTATCCTTAAATGTTCATTATGTTCTTCTTTCATTCTTGAATAGACCAGAATGTTGTCGATAAATACTACCATGAACTTGTCCAAGTATTGACTGAAAATACTCTTCATCAGGCACATAAACGTGGTTGGTGCGTTAGTGAGTCAGAAAGGTATGATTACGAATTCGTAGTGTCCATATCTTGTCCGAAAAGTTGTTTTTATTATGTCCTCATATTTTATCCCAACTTTATGATAACCAGATCGTAGATCCAACTTTGAAAATATCTTGGTCCCACCTACTTGATTGAACAGATCATTTATCCTTGGTAAGGGGTATTTGTTATTAATAGTCATTTTGTTTAGTTGTCTATAATAGATACATAGTCTTAGAGTACTGTCTTTCTTTTTCACAAAGAGCACTGGTGCCCCCCATGGTGAGACACTCGGTCTGATATACTCTTTTTCCAACAATTCTTGTAATTGTAATTTTAATTATGTCAGTTCTGATAGACTGATTCGGTAAGGTGCTTTTGAGATAGGGGTTGAACCGGGTAGTAGGTCTATGGAGAATTCTATTTCCCTTCTAGGAGGTAATTCTGATATCTCATCCACAAACATGTCTTTGAATTCACGTAGGACAGCAAAGTCTTCTAACTTTGGCTTATCTTCTTTTTCTAATAGATTTGTCACTTGGATGGCATAAACTTGACATCCCTTCCTCATACATTTCTTGAGTTGCGTCGTTGAAACTTGTCTGACTGATACCATCTTTGGTATACCTTGGGTTGTTCTAGCAGTGCCAAAATCGTCTTTATAGCTAAGTATCTTTGTATAACAATCTAGTATTTCTTTGTGTTGTTCTAACCAATCCATCCCAATAATCATATCGTAAGATACTAGTGGTAGGATGTTCAAATTTGTTCTTATATTTTGACCATCCAAGATGAACTCAAAATTAGAAATAAAGTCAACTACTTTCCTTTTAGTACATGTTGCTAGTTGTACAAGCCATGATTTTGCATGCTTCAATTTCTTAAGTTTATTTGACTCTACTACGTCAGGGGTAATATAAATTAACGTAGCTCCAGGGTCAATTAGAACAAAAATTTGAGTGTTATTGATTTTACCTTCGATTTCTACCACCAAGGACTGGTGGTCAGCTTGTCAACCATCTATGGCTGCATTTATCCGATGTAGGCTTCTGCCCACGTCTCCCACCGTCGAGGCTTCCTGCAAATTATGAACAATAGTTCTATTTGTTGAAATTAAACGTGGATAGTTCCTCCTTAGATGAGGCTCTCTACATTCCCAACACTTTAATGGCTCACGAGAGCTATCCCCAAACTTCTTCGTTCCCAGGTTTACCGGATTACCGCTGCTTTGCGTATTCGGATGATTGGAGTGAAAATCCTTTCTTGGAAAACTTTTTTCTGCATTCCGATAAGGAGCTAGCTGGTATCCCTTCTTCCGTTGGCTCATCGATCTTGCTTCTTATCCTTCCAGGCTTTGGGAAACTCTACCCGCTATTTATACTAGTCATAGCACATTTGTGCTTTCCTGAATACTCCACTCAAGGATTTGGGGTTGTCAAACTCAATTCTGTCCATGTAGGACTGTGGTAAACAACTTAAGAATCATTGGATTTTTACCTTATCCTCCCGTATGTACGGTACGAACCTTAGTAGTTCTAGAAATTTATTTATAAGATCCTCCATTGTCATCTATCCAAATCATAGCTCGTAAAATTATTTCTTCTTCCTTTCATAATAGCTTTCAGAAAGGTATTGTTTCTTGAAATACTTTTTAAAGTCAGACCATTCCAATTGTTTATCCTTTAGGCCTTTGGCCAATTTCAGTTCTTGCCCCCAAATACTGGCATTCCCTTTCAGATTGTAGATGGCCATTCTGACCTTCATGTTGTTGGAATAGTTGTAGATCTAGAAGTAATTTTTTATGTCCAACAACCATGCCTCTACTTCTTCTCCTATCCTGGATTCTCCATCAAAGGTAGTTGGCTTAATATTTTTAAATTCTCCTTCAAGGTGGTCTACTTGTTTTCTTTTTCTGTCTTTTTTAGTTCTATCTTCATCTGAAGGTGTTCCTTAAGATGAACTGTCTCCTTTTTTTGTTTCCGGTCTGGAGTTCTTGTAAGCTCTCTTGCTGACTTCTTCATCGTTATTATTTTCCTTTGGTATTTTCTTGGTCACTATATTGTGCGGCAGGACTTCGTTTATTTCTTGTTGTTCCCACTGAGCTTTCTTCAGTTTTTCATTGTCGGCTTTGAAGACCTATAGTTCAACAATAAGATTCCTCATTGTTTCCAACACCTCAGTGGGTGATCTTCTGTCATTGTTTTGTCTTGGATCTCCAGGAGGTCTTTGCTATGGATTTCCTTCCATCTTGATTTATGTATCGTCCTCAGCTGCCATAATTAACAAAAAAACAAAAAGTTCTTTATGTTTGTAACCATAATATTTATTAGTTTTACATAAATTGGAATATATACTAAGCAACTAATGTGGCCCTGTTCAGGCCCACTGTTGTAACTATTTCTTTGATACCATATGTAATGAACCTCATATTTACCAAATAATATATATATATATATATATATATTTGTTTATCTATCCTCTATTTAATTTCTTGATAGAAGGAGGGGTCCTAGTTTTACAACTCCGTCGTCAATTCAGTTATGAAACTCTATAATAATACCTTGTTAAACAACGACAAAACTTTATTATAAATATCTTGTCACAAATTTCTAAATTTCTACTTACCACAAAGTATCCAATTTATCTTGTCTTACTAAGTCACAAATAGAAGGATTATAAGGGAGTACTTCCAAGGCTTTAGAAAATCTTTTTTTAAACTTTATTCTTTACCCATATGTGAATAGGGCTACGTATGTAAGTGTTCATACTACAACTCGTTTATATCTTTTTTTAACAAAAGTTCCATATCCGCGCACTAGTCCACTTGTGGATATTTTTAACCCTAGGAACACTTTTTCTAGATCTTTAACCATAGTAGTCATGGGGTCAAGATGTACACCAGAAAACTTAACATAACTACTAAGTCATGGTTATTTAGTGTCTCTTCGAACCGGTATCTGGTTGTAATGAAGAATTAAATTCGATGGCCATTGGAATTTTGACAAATGGGATCGAGGTACTATCTTTACTAATACACAGGGTGTGAATGGAATTTACCTTTCGTCAAGTTAATAAGGTGTCGACTTGCATCATATTTAAGTGGAAGAGACGGTTCTCTATTATAATAGTTAAGGCTCTATAACTCCATTAATGAAAGTCCTACAAGTTCCAATGTATTTACCAGGCTTTACACCTAATATGTCAATTCGATTATGCCATCGTCACATGGCTATCCATCCTCTTTGTTCTTGACATTTACTCCTAGTCGTCAATGCATTGCTTAGGGTTAGAGTAGGTTCACCATTTGTCAAATTTGTTTTTCTGCATAGCGGTTCTGTATCACAAGATTTGTTTGAAGCGCAGCCCAATTCCATGGTGGTTTCTTCATAGTTGCAACAGACGGCATGGTCTTCCTCCCGGGTAAGTTTTTCCTAAAACATATAACCCAAATTAGTTAAATAAGATAGTGCATTTTTTGGAACAATAATGAGTAAAAAAAAAACTGTCAATCGATAATCCCATCATGTTTGTTTCATTTCTATTGAATTCCTATTTGCGGGTAACCTCACTATATTTTTCGGAGTCATCCTACATCCATCCTGGAGGAATGACTCCTTTCTTTTTCTTAAAGTTTATCGATGTTTCTCTTCTGTTAGGGAGAGGGAAGGTGAGCCTCGTTTACCCGAAATCAGGATCCCGGGGTTTTAAAAGGAAAAAGAACTCCTTATTGCAGTCCAAGAATTCTTAGCCGAAATAGTTGTGGGCTTGGGTGGTAAAACCTACCGTGGGTTTGTTTTCTTGACTAGTACAGGGAGACCTTACTTCCAAGGTGCCCAACCGGATTAACTGAGTATTCACCCACATTTTGTTCTTTCCCCTTTTTATTAAAGAAACATCCTCTACAGAAAGGAAAAAGGGTCGGAACCTATCTGCGTTGAAAGTGGACTTATACCTTTTTGTGCAGGTTGGTGTGCGGGTAAACTAGACGCAACCAATTAAGCGTACTCTGGGTTTAAAAGGAAGATTTAGACTATGTTTACACTTAAAATGATATATGTCAATCATGTATGCAAGGGGCTTGGTATATATGTCTATTGTATTTTCATTATCTACAATATTTTGTAACGTCTGTTGTATTTTCATTATCTACAATATTGTGTAAATATATCTTCTTATGTTACTTAATTTGTTTCAAGAGTAGAAATGTATCACTAATGATGGGCCCCATTTGATGCGAGGGTGCCCATCAGTGTTTTGTTGCACATTTCGCCCTTGGCCCTAGATGTCTATCTAGATTGGAAAAAGATAAGGACAAGGAAGGCATGTGAATCGCAAATCGGAAGTTAAGTAATATTCTGTTAATAACCCATCTTACTCTATTGGTGTAATTCTTAATTCCTCTTTTTTTTTTGCAAATAAATTTTCTAATCTTTGTATGATGATTTCTCGAGGTTGTTGTATTTGCCAAGGATCTGGGGTTTATACGCACTCAAAATGAAACAGGTATTCGAGTTCCCTTCTGTGCTCTTGCAGGGTTCGAACAATCCTAGTTACAAGTTGAAAATTAGTCATTGTAAACAGGTTTCCTCAGTTTCCTATCGACTCAGAAAAGGGAAAAATTTCCCCATGTAACTTTAAAGTTTGGGATTGGGTTATGACAGTATGATTCTTTCAACGAATCAACTACAAGGTTATCCTGTACAATTGAAGTATGTAAAATATTATTGAATTAAGTCAGTTCTCCTCATCATTTGGGATTCACCCTAGTCTGAAATTAATTACTAAAATTATTGTTTTTGGATACACGCCCTGCTTTAAACTATGGATGTTGGTCCACAATGTATCATTTTATTTAATTTCGACATCTCTTATGGTACTACCGGTATGTTTTTCTCTGAATTGATAAAAGTTAAAGTGGACCCAACATGAGTAGTTAACGATGATCTGCATTATCAAATATAAGGATAGAGAAAGGTTACGGTTTAGTGGTTTAAATTTCAGAACGCTTAAACATAAGAGAAGTGTTATATTCACATCTATATTCTTGTATGACTATCGTCTTTTAGACTGTATAAGGGGGTTTTCAAAAGACTAGTAGGATTTTTCAATTGCTTAGAATAAGATACAGAACTGTATGAATATATTATCCATCTCTATATCTCCCCTGTCACGAACCTGAGTGAACAGTTTCGCATGTATATTCATCATTTAATAATTGTAGATTTCCTCATGCTGTAAGTATTTCTTAGTTGAAATTATTTTATTCGGTGTGAATAAAAACACAAAGTCTAAGTTATTTTATCAGTAAAGTTCCTGAAAAAAAAATGTCTCTGAACCCTTATGTTTACG
>ML819277.1:84194-102425 GCA_009831015.1 Picea engelmannii
TTCAGATCAATTTTGAAAAATAATTTTCCCCACTCAGGCAATCCATCAGATCATCCATTCTCGGCAGTGGAAATCTATACCTGATGGTGATTTTATTTATCTCTCTGGAGTCAGTGCACATCCTCCAGCCTCCATCCTTCTTCAGACTTAGTACTGTCGAAACAACACACGGACTCAGGCTTTCCCTGACCAGTTCTTTATCCATCAGTTCCTGTACCTGCCTTTTAACCTCCTCATTTTCTTGCGGCGTTAATATGTACGCGGGCTTGTTCGGAAAACTGGCTCCTGGTATGAGGTATATGTGGTGACTCACACTCCTCATCGGTGGCAACGAATGAGGTAATTCGTCCACGATGATGTCAGAGAACTCTCCTAGTAGTTCCTGAATCTCATCTGGCAAGTCGTCCACTCTTGTGCTAGTCAGGATGATCCTCGGTTTCCTAACCACAAAGAATTGTGGATCTTCTTTCTTCTCCATCTCTGTGAGAAGTTCCTTCCCGCTCATGAGAAGTATTGTGCTGTTTACTTCCGGATTCACTTCTTTATCCTTTATTGGAAGCAATTTGTGTGTACTCCCATCCTTCTCCAGGGTGTATGTGTTCATTCTCCCATCATGAACCACATTTATGTCATATTTCCATGGTCTACCCAACAATAAATGACATACATCCATGGGAATAACATCACACAGAATTTTATCATTATACCCACCTATTTTGATTTCAACCAAGCACTGTTTGGTAACACTCACCTGATGTCCCTTCTGTAGCCATGATACTTTATATGGACTCGGGTGATCTGTTGTCTCCAGCTCCATATTTTCTACCATCTCGGTCGAAACGAGATTATTTATGCTTCCGTTGTCCATGATGACCTTGCATTTCCAGCCCTTGGTCTTGCAAGCTCTCCTGAACAGTCAACTCCTCTGAGTTGTGTTCTCCACCTTCTTCTCGGGTGTCAAAAGGACTTTATGCATTCCAAGCGATCTTTTGCTTTCTGCATCTTCAGACTCAGCATTACGCCTCTGAGCTTCGGTGATGTGAGATTCTCCGCTATCCTTCTTCTTCTCTGGACACTCGAATGACTTGTGCCCATTCTTCCCACATGTAAAATATGTGATAACTCCTCCTCTTCCTCTACCTCGACCTCTTGTTCGAGGAAAAGTATTTGCATCAGTATAACTGCCACCCTGCTCTGTTTGCTGCACCCTCTATTCAACATGTGGTTGTCCTCGCTGTGAGGTTCCACCTCTCTCAACCTTACCCTGAGGTTTCTTCCATTCCTCCTTGGGCTTCTGATATTTATCCTGGGCAACTGCCTTTCCTCTGGGCTGACTTCTGCCTCGCCCTCGCTTTCCTTGATTACGGTTTAGCTTCTCCTCAGCTTTCAGAACCATCTGGTAAGCATCCTCCACCGTCCTGATGGTTACCATGCTCAATTCATCCTGAATGTCATACCTCAGACCATTCAGATATCTGGCAACCTTCTCATCATCGCTTTCCCGATGTCCTGCTCAGATATTGAGCTTGTAAAACTCCTCAGTATACTCTTTTACCTTCATCAGCTTCTGTCTCAGGTTCTGCATTCGCCTGAACAGTGTGATTTGATAATCCCTTGGGATGAATTTCGCTTTCATCTTCGCGATCATTCGATCCCAACTTTTAATCTTCTGCTTGCCCTTGCAGCGTCTGTCTGCCTGTAGCTCGTTCCACCACAAAGCTACATGTCCCTTCAATTTGGTAACAACATGTCTGACCTTTTCGTCCTCTTCGATATCCTCATAATCGAAGTAGGTGTCAAGAGCTCGGATCCAATCCAGCAGCTCTTCTGCATCCAGACTTCCTTCGTAGACTGGAATGTCCATTTTGGTCTTGGAACTCATCCTGGAAATGGCTTTTATCAACCGCTCGGTTGATGCATCCTCTACTGTGATCTCTTTTGCATGTCCAACTTCCTCTTCTACTTCGAAATCGCTAAGATCCCCTACACCAGCTTCGCATCTCTGAGCTATCTCCATCTCCTCGAGTCTTGCTCAGAGATCTCTCATTTGTCTTTCCATCTCTGGATTCCCTGTCGGTCTGCCTCTTCTTCTCACCTCCCTGTCTTCTGGGTCGGGTGATTGTCTCTCCCTTCTCGGTGGCATGGTGAATTCCTGTCTCTCTCTGTTACAGAAAAAAAAGAGTCTTCCTGCTCTGATACCAAACTTGATATCTACTGCACTCCTCGAAGCACGAACGCTCTCACCAAGACCTTCTCTTCCCTCGACCCAAAGAACTCAATGGTCCTTCTATCTTCCAATCTGAAGATCTGCACCCACAGTTCGCTTCGCACAATCCCCCTTTCTTTTACTCGGAGGATCGAAACTTCGCTACTCGCGAGTTCAACCATTATGCGTTACCTTCCCGGATCCCCGAGACCCGAGATGTGTCAGTCAACGCAGACTTTCTTCCTCTGCTATCAGGACTTCGCTCTATCGCTCTTCACCGATCGTGGCACTAAACACCTGGAGTTCAAACTCCCAAGACCCGATGCGCCGAGATGCCGACAACTCGCGATCTCGCTCCCTCGGAACCTCGCTACTCGCGCGGCCAAGTGATTCCTGCCTTGACTCCCAATTCCCAAGGCACCAATATCCCACGTCACCTGTCACATCACCTCGCTCTCTCACGACTTCCCGATATGCCGATTCACGAGTCGAGCTATACTCCTCGTGATCCCGATCGACGCTCCTGTCCTCCTGAGCTTCGAACTTTCTCCACACTTGTACGATGGCTTATTTGCACCTCTGCAAGATCCTATGTCTCAGATTCTCGCGACTTCTACTCTGGAGAATTCCGACGGTCCATTCAAATTGCAAATTGAAACAAGCGCTTATTCCACGAAGCCCTGTCCAACTGCACGCAAGTTTCCAACACTTGCTCGAACACTTCCTGCACAACCTCTCTGTGCAGTCCTTCGACGAATTCAAAGGCTTATCTCTCCTGATCTTCTGCGACTTCAAATCCCTCAGGAAGAACTCCTTGCACGCACCCTTTGCGGCAAATATTCAATTACGACTAAGTGATGAAGTCTTTGATCCTGCGCACTTCTACAATAGAAATCCTTCAACTCTTTTCTCAGAATCGCAACTCTGAGTCTTCGTTTAGCCTGCGCACGCCTTGCATGGCTTCGTGCCAAATCTTCACTCTCGAAGAGATGAGAACAAAAGCTATCTCTAAGTAAACCCTGCAGTCCCGCACTCCTTGCAGACAAATTCAACTGCACTCCTTGCAGGAATCCTCTGGTTCACTTAGAGAAGCAATTGAAACTCATTCACTCTTCCTCTCAGACTCCAATTCAACCATGAAATCACATACACAGCATATAAAAGAAAGTACATAACAAGAAGCAAATATTCATGAGCATAACATCAACACACAGAGAACAGACACATAGCCATGGAATTGAATCAAAGCTTTCTCTATTAATTCAATATCTGTACATGGGTGTTTTATACACAATTCTCTGCTTGATCTTCTGCTCTCACTCCTAAATGAATGAATAATACAATGTACAAAGGAGGGTGTCTATATCCCGTTTCCCTCTCGAACTCTAGGTTGTCAAATCTACAATTTAATATTTTATCTACTTTACATTAACTATCATAAATGCCTCATCTACCTAAGGACGTGAGCTATCCGCTCAAGGTCCATTACAATTACAAAGTGCGCTTCATTAAATCTACACATTAATGTTTGGCGCAACAAATATCAAGGTGCTTTCAAAAAGAAATCCGCTGGCTCGTCCAGCTGTCCTCTACTCTCGCGCTGGTTCGCTTGATGTGGGCGATGCTCCTGCATCATTTACCCAACAAACAATGCCTCCATTGTTTGAGTGCTTGCACCAGACTATAAAATTCCTTGTCATAGGTACTATAATTTTTGTTTTCCTCGGACAGGGATTCAGAGTGGTAAGCAATGGGGTGTCCTTCCTGTTTAAGTATGGCACCAATATCATATTGTGAGGAATCATACTCAATCTCAAATGGTTGGGAGAGGTCTGGCAGATGTAAAACAGGGGATGAGCAGAGAGCATCTTTGAGCTAAGCAAAGTGAGTAGTTTCTTCTTTGGTCCAAATGAATGTAGAAGAAGTATTTGAGAGTTGATGCAAAGGTTGAGAAAGATTTGAAAAAGAGGGAATGAACTTACGATAGAAATTGATGCCACCCAAAAAGATTTTCAACTCCTTAGATGAAGAAGGTAGAGGCCATTGTTTCAATGCTTGGACGTGAGCTCGATCTGGTTGAATACCCTCTAAGTTGAACACAAAGTCAAGATCGGGGACTCAAGTCTAACCAAAATATGATTTCTTCTCTTTGACTTGCAACTTGTGTTCATGGAGAATTTGGAGAACTTGTTAGACATATTGCATGTGGGTGTCCCATGTCTGAGTGAAGATGAGAATGTCATCTAAGAAGATGACCACAAATCGACCCAAATGTGCTCTAAAGATGGTCATTGATGAGCCTCATGAAGGTGGTTAGGGAATTGGTGAGACCGAAAGGCATAACTTTCCACTCAAAAAGACCAAATTTGATCTTTAACGTTGTTTTCCAAACATCATCTGGGTTCATTCGAACCTGATGGTAGCTAGCTGTAAAATCCAATTTAGTAAACCACTTAGCTCCTTGGAGGGTGTCAAGTAGTTCCTCAATCCGGGGAAGGGGGTAATGGTTTTTTATTGTGGCTTTGTTCAAGGCTTGATAATCAGTGATAAGGCGCATTTATGAAGTATCTCGTTTAGGGATGAAAAAGGCGACAGAAGCACATGGAGAAGATGAAGGTTGGATGTGGACAGAGTTGATGAGGTTGGTCAATTGTCTTTCCATTTCCTCTATTTCTATTGGGGCCAACCGGTAAGTAGGGGCATTAGGTAAGGCAGATCCAGGGATGAGATGAATGGAATGGTCAATGTGGCGAGAGGGGAAAATTCCCTCCAGAGGTTGAAATACCTTTGCGAACTCATGGAGGAGGGGAGTCATAGTTTCAGGAATAGGATGCATTGTATTGTTTGGTGTTATTGGGTGCACCAAACAGAGAGAGACACATTGGTAAGTGTACATGTCGGATTTGTTCTTTGGTAGAAGGGGGTTTGGGTTTTGCTACAGTTAAGATATAAGTGTGTCCTTCTTTGGTAATTTGTACTAGCGGGATTTGGCTAGATAGATAGCATTTCTTTGGGTTTGGTATGGGATACCAAGCAGCAAATATGCACAATCCAAGGGGGAGATATCACAGAGGACAGTATCTTTGAATTGTCCTATGGAAAAAGTGACTAGATAATGCTTGGAAACTAGGAGGCGAGGGCCATCCTTTTGGACCCATCCAAGTTGATAGGGTTGCATATGTGGAGTGATGAAAAGATTAAGGCGGTTGACAAGGGCTTGAGACACCAAATTTTTCCGGCTTCCATTGTCCATAATCAATAAAGCCAAGGCGTTTTTTATTTGGTAGTTATGGGTGAAGAGGGGTTGGGTGGATGCATTCGAATCTTCCTAGGTCATTAGAATCAATGAGGTATCTACTTCTGTGGGATTTCCCAAAGTAACTTCTTCGGTATCTTCTACTTTGGAAGGCGCAATGAGCTCAGTGAGTAGAGTTTTGTTGGTTTTTAGATTTTGGAGAATTTGACAATCTAATGAATTGTGTGAAGTAGTTTTGTGGAATGAGCACTAGGGTGTCCTTGTAGTTGTATTGGGTGTGGGGTTTTGAGTCCGAGGAGGTGGAAAGCATGTTGAGGGATGGAAGCTGGATGGTTGAGAGGCAGGGGGGGTGGTGTAAGGGCGGGAGTGAGGAATACAACCTCTAGGAGTGAATTTCCTTTCTATAGCCAAAGATCTCTAAAATGTTTTATCTAAAGTTGGATTCTCAAACAACTCTACTTCTCGACGTAATTGAATTAATAAACCAACCACAAATTTTAATATGAGTACCTCTTCCAGATCTGGAACATGAAGTAAGAGGCACATCTTGCAAAAGAAGTCTATGTAACCTTGCACTCCTTGTGAAGGGAGTTGTTGAAGTTGGTGCCATTTGATCCATAAGGATTGCACACACCTAGGTGGGTAGAAGCAATTTCTCAAATATTCAAAAAGTCGAGCCTAGGTTTTGATGGATTGCGAAGTAGAGGATTCTAGAGCATCCCCAATCTCTATCACAAATGTGGTCTTCTCTTACTCTGTATCCCACCAAGTTTGTGTCAGTGCTTCTAATTGCAAGGCAACAATCTGGAGTTTTCTTTCCTCGGTAAGGCCTGGACGTGTATTGAAATAGGTGGATAGGCTATGGATCCAAGAATCCACCATTTCACCATTTGTTTTCCCAACAAACTTGGGTAGTTGGATTCGAGTGTCCAACTGGAATGGATCTGGATTCTTTTGTTGTTGCATTATGAGCAACTCATTGAGGATGGAGGCAATATCTTGGACGAGATTTGATGTGTTGGAATCTGAGTCGACTACCAAAGGATCTTTGCATGGAGGCATTGTGAGGCCAACTGAAGAGAAAAGGCACCCTTAGGTTGCAATGTTGAACAGAGGACTATGTTTTGAGAACATAGGAATCAAAACCCTGAGGCAACGGAGCTTGAACTGGTCTAGAGGGAGAGATCTGTATTGTTTTAGATAAGTGGAGCTCCTCTCTATGGCAATGGATATGTGGGCACCCTTAGGGATTATGAGATCTATGGATCTTCTTGCATAAAATGGAAACCCTTGAATGGGAAAACTCTGGATTATTTCATGAAACCCCCCCCAAAAAACAATTGGCTCAATCTTCAAGATCGGAAGCTTTTCCATGGATCTTGAGGCTATGATACCAATTGATATTCTCAAGAAGAGGATCTATAGGATAAGGTGACCACGCAAGCCATAGCTTGACTTCTGACCAAAAACTCTCCTCAGGGGCACAAATCTGAACAGGGGTGCACCATTAGTTTGGGTGACCAAGCAAATGGGGAGCTAGACCGGGGTGACCCGAGAGTGGCCAAGAGGTTTTGGAGATCTCAGAGTGACCTCCTGGGATTAGTGGGAGACGCCGAGTGCAACCATGGAAGAGGGCACACTCACTTCATTCCCACAAAGAAGAAACCGACAAGGGTGCAAACCCTAGTTGGTGTGCCCTCCCTTCTGCCTCAGAAAACTCGAAGGAAATTATTTTCTCCCTCAAAGAGTGGCTAGCTAATGAGATAAGCTTGCTCTCAGATGTGGAAGCATGGCAAACAGAGTCACCAAGAGGCAAGCATGAAGGAAGGCGCACTGTTATTCTTTATAAACCCTAAAAATGAAATTGTTGTGAATGTAAAATGCAAACTCAAAAAAGAAAACAACCAAGACACATAGCTTCAAAAGAAAAGGTAATAATGTTATATTTTAGTACCGGTTCACCTTATATACCAAGGGAACCATTTATTTTACATATATTTAATTCCTCATCAAAAGATGAAGAAGTGTTGCACCTAGGTGATTGACTTGTGCTCCCTAGGTGGGCATTCCCCTAAGTGGCCTCCTTAGCCCATAAAACCAACTAAAACTTAATAAAATTGATTTTGAAATCAATCTTTTAAAAATAATATAATTATACTATTTTTAAAACATTATTTAAAATTTTCACTTCTATCACACATATAAAACCAACTAAAACTTAATAAAATGGATTTTGAAACAGACACATGAAATTCAATCCTATAAAAGTTTTGGCTTACTAAATGAGTAGATGAAAAATTGTAGCAAATTACCAATAAAAGGTACGGCATTATACCAATAAGAGGTACGCCATTATTATCCAAGTTTCATTATTTCTACTTTAAACAAGTAAAAGAAAAGCTTAACGGAAACATTAAAGAGAGTTATGCAATTAAACATAAACCTACCTATTGAGAAAAGAAGAAAGAATCTTTCATTGCTTGATTAACTCAAATATGAAACACATTGGGTCTGGTAGATGTTAGGACAAATGAAAGGAAGAAGCTCACCCAGGAAATAGCATATGAAAACCTACAATGGGAAATAAGAAGCCAAAACCTACAACGGGAAAGACAAATGCAAGCAAGGGGCTCACCCAGGAAATAGCATATGAAAACCTACAATGGGAAATAAGAAGCCAAAAAATACAACGGGAAATAAAAATCCACTATGAATTTTGTTTTCCAATGACTACATAAAATGAGCACTAAACATTCTTTGTTGGAATATCTAGAAAAGATTTGTTGGAATATCTAGAAAAGAGCATATTTCCAGTGGTAGGTTTTCCTATGATTATTATTTTTTGGTTGAGGCATACTTTAGTTAATCAATCAATGAAAAAAATTTATTCTTCCTGCTAAAGATTCATAGTATAAAACCTGTAATGATTTTGCTTCATGTTAAATATTCATAGTATAAAACCTATAATGATTTTCAAGACCTATAATGATTTTCAAGACCTCTCCATCTTCTAGTAAATATGCATGCTAGTATAAACTAGCATAAAACCTGTAATGATTTTCCAGACCTTAAATAATTCATGCTAAAGATTCATAGTATAAAACTTGTAATGATTTTGCATACCTTAAATAATTCTTCATCTTGCCATATGCATGCGGCCTCCATCTTCTAGTGAATATGCATGCAAAATATAGCGAACCCTCGTGTTCAAAGTTGTGGGTAGAAGAAGATATATACATGAGGAACAATATGCAGAGTTGTGGGTAGAGGAAGATATGTGAATAGAAAAATATATATGCATGAGGAACCTTATGGTAGAAGAGGAACCATATGCATAGTTGTGGATAGAGGAAGATATATGCACGAGGAACCGTATGGTAGAAGAAGCACGCAAGGGAGAAGTAAAACAATGCAAACATAAAGGAGCAAAAAATTTTAAATATTGATAAATACCTACCAACAATTGCCACTAACATATTTTACTAAAATTTTAATCAATAATTTTTCAATTTTTAAATATGATTTATAATTTTTCAATTTTTAAATATGATTAATTAAATGTAAAAGGTAAATACATAAAATAAAAATAATAATATATAAATAAAAATAATAATTTACATTAATGTATAATATAACATATTAATTGATTGATACATTAATAATATATTAAATACTTCAATAAATATATCGAAAGAATTAATAAATATATTATTAAAATATTTTAATACATTAGTAAATTATTAATACACTAATAAATTATTAATACTTTAATAAAGTAATATATTAATAAAGTAGAAATATATTAACATTACTGCAATGTATAAATTAAAGTATTAATTTACATTAGTGTATAAAGTAACATATAAATTAATTGATACATGAATAATATAATGTATAAATTATAATATTAATACATTAATAAAGTAGTAATATATTGAGATTACAATATTGTATAAGTTAAAGTATTAATACATTAATAATGTCTTAATACATTAAAATATATATTAAGTTATTGATTGATATTTAAGTAATGTAATGTAACATTAATAATGTAATGATATATTAATGGATTAATGTATTATATAGATTGATGTATTAATTTACATAAGTGTATAAAGTATCATATAGATTAGTTGACGCATGAATAATGTAGTGTGTTAATTAATTTATACATTAATATATTATTAATTAATACATTGCTAATGTATTAATACACTAATAAAATAATACATTAATAATATATTAAATTCATCAATAAATACATTAAATGCATTAGTAAATACATTATTGAAGTATTAATAAGGTAATAAAATAATACATTAATAACAAATTAATAATGTAACAACACATTGAACTTAATTTATTTAGTAAAACATTATTAAAGTTAACATTATAATAATGATAATCTATTTTTAAGGTCACACCCAAGCCATACATTAATAAAAAATAGATAAAGTAACAACACATTGACCTTAATGTATTTAGTAAAACATTATTAAAGTAAACATTATAATAATAATAATCTATTTTTAAGGTCACGACGAAGCCAAATCCCTTGTTGGTGTATGAGACCCCTTTGTTTATGTATGAGACCCCCTTGTTTCTAAGACAAGTGACCCCTTTCATGCATCCAAATTGGTGTATGAGACCTCGTTGTTTGTGGAACAAAGGACCCCCTCCATATAGGGATTTGACTACTAAAAACTACAAATATATACATGCCATATCCCCCTTTGAACCTATGACCTCCAAGGAGGAAACACATTTTCTCAACCTCTAATCCCACTCAAGTTGTATAAATGAAAGTATTAATACAATAATAATGTAATGTAGTAATTAATAAATGCATTAATACATTATTAATTAATACAATGTTAAAGTATTAATACACTAATAAAGTAATACATTAGTAATACATTATTAAAGTAGTAATGCATTATAAAAGAATTAATACGCTAATAATTTTATTAAAAATCATCATGGTTAATTATGGTTGACCAATAAATTATGGTTTCTTATGGTCATGACTATAAAGGAAATTAATGTAGTAATTACTAACACATTATTACATTGGAATAGATTTGTCACATTTTGGAATTGGGTTATGTTAGTTACATTGCAACATTGGGAAATGGTCATCTCTTTGCAATATTGGGCTATATTTGTCACAATGTGACATTGGCTTGCGTACAGCACATTGCGACAATGGGTTATGTTTGACACATTGCGACATTTTGAAATGTTTCTCACATTACGACATCATGATATTTGCATCACATTGTGATGATGATGCATTGTTCATCACATTTTGATGATGAGGCTAAATTTGTCACGTTGCAACAATATGGCTATGTTCATCACATTGTGATTACGAAGAAATGATCATCATATTCGACAAAAGGGTATGTTCATCACATTGTGACATTTATATGCTTGCAAGAATGTGACAATACCATGTTTGTGAGAATGCAACATCATGGATACATTCGACGCATTAGGACGATGGGGCTATTATTATCACATTGTGATGATGATGCTATGTTCATCACATTGTGAAAATGAGACTATCCTCATCACATTGCAAAAATATGGCTATTTTCATCACAATGTGACGATGAAGATATGTTCATGACATTGCAATGATAGGGAAATGTTCATCACATTGCGACATTAATATGTTTTTCATGTGATGCTACCATATATAATGAATTAAACACATCATTAAATGCATCATACGTGTGTGATGAGAGGTAATTAAAAAATCAACATAAATACAAATGCATCAAATATATAATGAATTTAATATAATCTATAATAAAAAAATGAATTAGACACATCATAAACACATTACAAACACATTTTTGCATTGGAATAAGTCATCTCTTTGCAATATTGGGCTATGTTTGTCACAATGCGACATTGAGTTGCATACATCACATTGCGACATTGAGTTCCACACATCACATTGCGACAATGGGTTATGATTGATACAATGTGACATTTCAAAATATTTCTCACATTATGACATCAAGATATTTACATCACATTTCGATGATGATACATTTTTCATCACATTGCGACGGTGAGGCTAAGTTTGTCACATTGCGACAATACACATATGTTCATCACATTGTGAGCATAGGATAGTGCTCATAACATTACATTGATAGGTTATGTTCATCAAATTATGATGTTGGTATTCTTGTCAGAATGTGACGATACCGTGTTTCTCACAATGCAACATTATGTCTACATTCATCACATTGTGATAATGATGCTATGTTCATAACATTGTGATAATGAGGCTATGTTCGTCACATTGCAACCATATGGTTATTTTCATCACAATGTGACAATGGGGATATGTTTGTGACATTGTGATCCTAGGGAAATGATCACATTGCAACGTTACTATGTTTGTCATGTGATGTTGCCATGCTCATCACATTGTGACAATATGGCTATGCTCATCACATTGCGATATGAAAATGGGAATATGTTCATGACATTGCAATGTGACAATGGGGATATGTTCATGACATTGTGATCCTATGCCAATGATCATCACATTGCGACGTTACTATGTTTGTCATGTGACGCTACCATTCTTTTCACATTGTGACAATATGGTTATGCTCGTCACACTGCGACAACACGATTATGCTCATCACATTGCAATGATGGGGAAATGTTCATCACATTGTGATGGGGATATTTTCATCACGTTACAATGATGAGTCTATGTTTGTAACATTGCGACAATATGGCTATGTTCATCACAATGTGATGATGGGGCTATGTTTGTCACATTACGATGATAGGAAAATGTTCATCACATTGTGATGTTACTATGTTTGGCATGTGACACTACCATGTTTGTCACATTGTGAGAATATGGCTATGTTCATCATATTACAACAATGGGGCTATGTTCGTCAGATTGCAATGGCAAGGCTATGTTCGCCAAATTGTGACATTACTATGTTTGTAATATTGTGATGCTACTATGTTCATCACATTGCAACATTACTATTTTCCCCATGTTAGAACATCTGGTTTTGTTCATCACATTGGTTTTGTTCCTGATGTTAGATTTTTTATTACATTGAAGGAAACTTAGAATCATACTTTTTCTAAGGACATTTATAGCAAATCATCTTTAACTTTATAGATGATGATTTTTATTTGTTCTAAAGATATCGAAAGGAAATCATATTGATCTTTGTAGATGATAAATTATACTTGTCTAAGGATATTGATAGTAAATATACCTGATTTATACTTGTTCTAATAACATTGGTAGCAAATCATTTAGCAGTTTATACTTGTTATAAGAACATTGATATCAAATCATCTAAAACTTTACAGAGGATGAGTTATGTTATTCTAAGGACATTAATAAAATTTACAATMTTTCTCTAGATTAAATACATTTACAAATTTATAGTGTTTATTCGAGATTAAATATCTTTACAATTTAATGGATTAAAATTAACTTATTAATATTATTTAAATTGAATTCAAATCATTTTTTTGTTATTATAAAATAARCCCTAATACAAATAACCATACATCTAATTTTARTAGGAATAACCCTAACCCTAATATGTCCCTAACACTAACCCTAATAACCCTAACCCTGATCCTAATATATTATTAATACATTATTGATGACTATCTTTATTTATTAATATTGACTAATAATTAGTGTATAAAGAGTATGTATGTTACATACCTAAAGTACCCATTGTAAAATATAGTTAATTATTTATATTAATAATAACTTATAATACAATTATTAATTATTAATGTATTATGTAAAATAATTCTTCAAGAATTAATAAAAAATTATTAATAATATTACTAATGACTATTAGTTATACAAGACCAATCAATAAAATAATATTCATAATACTAAAAGTTATTATTACTATTATGATAATAACAGCATGTATTCATTTATATTAACAATAAATATATTATTTATCACTATATTATTAACTAGTAGTAACCATATTAATAACTATTAGTGTAGTTAGCGATTGATATTATTAACATATTAATTATCACTATATTAATAACTATTAATATACATAATGATTGATATTATTAATAATATATATAGCTAACCCCTAATTTTAATAATATAATATAATATTAATCACTTTTTACTATAATAATTTAATATGAATAACACTAACTCTAACCCTATAAATAATTGATATTAATATATTATTAATTATTAATAAGATTAAGGTTAGTGTTATTAAGATTAAATTATTATAATAAAATATGATTAATATTATATTATATTATATTATGAATATTAAGGGTTAACTATAACCATTAACTATATTAATAGTTATTAACAATATCAATCATTAACTATATATTTAATATCAATCATTAATATATTTATTGAGTGGTTAACTATATTAATAGTTATTAATATAATTATAATTAATATGTTAGGAATATCAATCATTAACTATATTAAGTACATTGACCCTAACTCTAATAAATCTAACCCTATTAATTAATATATTATGAATAACCCTAACCATAAAGCATCCAAAATTGCAAAACTTATGTTATTAAGCAACTTTGTTAATATATTTAATAAATTAATTTATTAATATATTAATTTATAAAACATATTTTATTAATCAACTTTATGTTATTAATAGACTCCATTCATTGGGCTCATTATTCATTATGCTCATTATGTTATTATTACGAAAGACTAATTCATTATGCTAGCGAGCTAGCCACAAATGGAGAATATGATTGTCTAACTGTTGTGAAAAGAGGAACCACAAAATTCATATTGCCACTAATGGAGAATATGAAAGGGTTGCAATTATGGCTTCCATTTGTAGGTGTAGGTGTATGGTAAATATAGTAAACATGGAAGAAATGTAAATCTAGAAAAAAAGTTAATATTGAAGTCAATTTATAATTTCAAGTAAGTTTGTTAATCATTTGAATGTGGCAATTAGATGGTCACATAGTAATTTTTTAACGATATTAAATAAATGTTAAAACGTAAAGAGATTAACGGACGCCTTCAAAAATGCAATAAAGTTGTGAACATGAGATTTCATTCATTGATTTGGAAGGACGACGAAGAATATCCCAGCATCTTCAATCAATAACCATACGATCAGAATTTATCTTTAAAAGATGATTAAATGTGCCCATTTCCAATTGGTGTACGCCTTTTGGCGTAATTAAATAATGTTGTAGTCTAAACGTTATACAAAATGATTTTTTTTTCGGTGATATTTTTCGGGGACATTTGCCCGAAATTCGACGAGAAATTATTATATCCAAATTTGAGTGATTATTTTTGTATAATTCGAGTGCCCCAAGGGTTTTTTATCATGTTGAATCCATTTCTACATTCATAAATGTATTTTAAAGAAAAAAAAATAGTGATTTTGTGCAGATTTATGTCGTTGGATTCTGGCAAAAAAGGTCATTTTGTAGAACACTTAGAAAACGCCTTAAATAATATTATTTTTTATAACCCCGTGAGACATACCTCCAAGTTTTCATATCTCCCTAGGATGGTATTGGGATAGTACATTGTCAATTATGGTAGTTTGTGGAATTACAATAGTTACTCTACATCATTTGATGAAGGATATAGAGGTGAGTATAGGAGGGTATAATGTTACATTTAAATAATGGCTCTAGCATAAAGTGGTAAGGAATTTGAACACCTACATGCTAGGGAGATGGTATTTTCGTGTGGAGTTGAAGTTATTAAACAAAGGAGCTCCATCGAGTTGACTATTAATCCCGCATTCACTAGGGCCAATCGATCCTTTCAACTTCTTGGTTGGGTAGTTCCTATCCCTGCTCTTCTCATTGCATTCTACTCTTCCTTGACTTTTTCTTGCATTTGTATTTGCATTGGCTTGATTTTCCTGTTTGGTTCATCAACATATAGCTTTCTAGTGCCTACTCTACTGCATGTAGTGAAGGGTTTTGTAGTTTCATGTGAGTGTCAATATAAGGCTCCTGCATAAGGTTTCTCAAGTGAGTTGGGCAATACGGGGTCTTTCTCTCTTATGTTTCTTTTATGTCCAAGGGTTGACTGGATGATTTCTCTCTTGTGTTGTAAGCAAAAGGTGGCTTGCCAAGACACTTAAAGACTGAAGGAAATAGGATTTTCAAGGATCTCTATGGGTTGGTTCTTTGTTCTCTAGTATACAGGATCTATTTCTAACTATGGCCCATAATGTTGCTCTAGATATCTTAGAATCAAGTTGGTAAGGATCGATGAGGAGGGGGGAATCTAAGATTCCCACCCTTCTTGCATAGGTGTGGAAAGGGATTCTCAACATGCTAAACAATTGTTCAAGCAAGGCATCCCTTGAAACATTTAGTAAGAAGTGGAGGTTCTAGTAGGTTTGGTCTGACAAAAATTCTCCAAACCTCCTAACAACAAATCAAACTCAGAATTATAGGATTGGGTCTTAGACTTTGACTTCTCTAGGTCTAGAGATACAAAAACATTTCATGCGATGGAGTTATACTAGATCACTAAGACTCTCGTTCCCCTAACAATGGAAAACAAGGGGTACCATGGGTTAGAAATGTTGGATATATTAAGAAGACTAGATGCTAAATTCACAGTTTTTTGCAGGGTTGTCTTTAGGCTCAACTTTAATGTTTCAAACTAGAAGTTGGGCAAAGAGGAGGAAATGGTGGAGGTAATTGGAACACCTAGTTTACAAGGAACCAAATCCTATCCAATCATCATATAAGATGAACCAAGAAAAGAGATCACTAGAAAAGATAAATATCCATAAACTTATAGCCACCAAGGCCCCATCTTGACAATGTTGGTTTCTATTTTTGTCAATGTTTCAACTATTTGTTTTCTTGATCATCATAGAAGACAAAATAGGACAAGAAGTCACTGGAAAAGCTAAAGCTACAAATATGTATAACGAGATACTTGTAGCCACCTAGACCCTTCTAAACGAACTTCATCTTGATGATGTTGGTTTCTAGTTTTATCCATGTTTCAACTATCTATTTTTATGCTTTTTCTGTTTTATTATCATGTTTTTATGTTTTTTTGTTTTATTATCATGTTTTTATGTTGTTGTTTTTGTTATTATTATTATTAACTATAGGTTATGAACCTTTATAATTATGTTGAATGTAATTGGATTGTTTTAAAACAACCGGAATTTCTCTTGAAGAGTAGTTTGAGGAGTAGTTTCCTTTATGGAAAGCCTCCTATAACCAAAATTGTAAATTTTACTTTAATAATAATAATATAGAATATAGAAGCAAATTATCTTTTAAAAAAATATTTTTTATTATTGATTATATTATTAAATAATATTATATATATTAAATTTTATATTATGTAATTTTTAATTATTATTTTTAAACAAAAATTATTTAAATATATCATTTTTTATTAATATGATTTTTTTATAAAAAAATATATAAAAAATCTTTTAAATCAATATTTTTTTTATTTTTCTTTCTAAATTGAAAAATTGAATATGTATTATAATTTTTGACATTGAACATTCATAGATTTCAATGATAAAAGTAGTTCAATATCATGTTCCAACAACTATACCAATTGAACACATAGATAGTGGACTTTTGAATGTCCCTTCTGTAAACATTTTGTCCAATGTCAAATGTGCTCATTGACATATTTCCACATCTAATTGGTTTGGATAATAAGAAACTAGCTAAATGTTCTTATTGACAGATTGCCACATCTAATTGTCTTAGAAAATAAGAAAGTAGAAGTGGTAATGAATAACTATACCAATTGAACACATATAGAATGGACTTTTGAATGTCCCTTGTGTAAACAGTATGTCCAATGCCAAATGTGCTCATTGACATATTGCCACATCTAATTGGCTTGGACAATAAGAAATTAGCTAAATGTGCTCATTGAGAGATTGCCACATATAATTGTCTTAGAAAATAAGAAAGTAGAGGTGCTAATGAAGAGTAAATTATTTAACAAGAATTCATTATTGAAAAGTACAATTTTAATTTTAAATGAAACATTATGTGACAAAAAATATAGGAATTGTCTCTCTATTCTACTTTTTGGACTTCATCATATGTTCAAGAATTTTAATAGTGGTTTGACTCATTTTAATAACACATGGATTCAAATTCCTAGATGGGGTGCAAGTTCTGGAAGCTGAGGCTAGGCACATGGCCGGTGAAACCAACTCACAACCATGAATGTGAAGACAAGTTACTAGGTGCTCGTGAAGTTTTTTATATATGGATGGAAAGGAATGAATACTGAGGGTGGCGAGGGTATGATGAACACGAGTTTGGTCAAATCCATGAAGGATAAATAGTTCAAGCATAAGGTGAGGTATAAAGATTAGATGTGGGAGTTTTATGGCGCAATCGAGAATATAATTCTGGAGAGTACATAAGTTGGGAAGCTGCATCATTCTATGAGCTGGTGGGTAGCGATGGAGCTAGGCTTGATGGAAAAATTTGGATTTTTAGGAGAAAGCTCATAGTGAGAGGAATTTGGAGTTACAGAGATGGTCAGACACATTGGAGCAAGCATCCTCGAGATGGAGGGATTGATCTTATCGAACCATCAAGGTGCTAAGGGAACTTTAATGAGGGCGTTGGGGCTCCTTTGGCATGTTGAGGTAAAAAAAAATGGTTCGAAGAGCCTCATAATATCAACAACCTTTGGTTCTTTTGACTCTATAGGCTTTGGCAGGATATTAGGGGGTGGTGCTCT